>VYZR01003782.1:16606-31035 GCA_013400675.1 Oxylabes madagascariensis | reverse complement strand
CACAGACACCCTTGTTGAGGGGTCGCACCCACGCCGGGGGCCACAGACGCCCCGTTCAGTGGTCACACCGGCTCCGTTCAGGGGACGCACAGACGTCGCTAAGGGGGCACAGGCACGCCGGGGGGACACACACACCCCGCGATGGGGACACACACACCCCGCGATGGGGACACGGGCGCCCCGCCCGGGGGTCGCACACGCACCCAGCGCGGCCCCGTGTCCCGCCCGCGGCGGGCCGGCGGCGGCGCCTCACGGTGAAGCCCGAGCGCCCCCTACTGCCGGGCTGAGGGCAGCGGCCGCCCCCCGCGCCGCCTTTTGTCGCCGCGGCTTGGGGGTCCCGAAGGTTTCATCTCGCCTCGCTGCCTTCCTTTTTTTTCCCCCTCCCTTTATTTTGCATATAGAGATTTATTCATTTAATAATTTCTTCACGTAAAGGATCCGACCCGTATCTCTGCATAATGTACGCTGCCCGCACATACTGCCGTAAATGGTCTGCAAGTTAATTCTTCTTTAATTCTTGTGTGCAGTCAGTGACAGCTCTTTTACCGTTGCCAAACGTTACAGTGTCAGGGTTTTTTAAGTGTCTGAGATGATTACAGCTATTTCATACAAAGCCTGGTAACAACTCCAAAGCTTCTCGATGCAGATCAGGAATACTCACAATATGCCCTGCAGATAAATATCATAGAAACACAGAATGGTTTGGGTTGGAAGGGACTTTAAAGGTCATCTAGTTCTGAACCCCCTGCCATGGGCAGGGACACCTTCCACTGGACCAGGTTGCTCAGAGCTCATTCGGCCTGGCCTTGAACACTTCCAGGGATAGGGCAGTCACCGCTCCTCTGGATAATCTGTGCCAGGACCTCGCCACCCACACAATAAAGAATTTTTTTGTAATGTCTAATCTAAACCTACTCTCTCTCAGTTTGGAGCTCTTCCCCTTGTCCTGTCACTCCATCCTCTTGTCAAAAGTCTCTCTCCGTGTTTCTTGTGGGCTCCCTTCAGGCCTCCCTTCCCTGGGAGGCCACAACTTGGTCACTGCAGAGCCTTCTCTTTTTCAGGGAAAACAATCTCAATTGTCTCCATCTTTCCTCTCGTCCGCTTGCTCCATCCCTCTCATCCCCTTGGTGCCTTCTCTGGCCTGGCTCCAGCAGCTCCCTGTCCTTGCTGTGCTGGGAGCCCAGCGCTGGATGCAGCCCTGCAGGTGGGGTCTCAGCAGAGGGGGCAGAGGGGCAGAATCCCCTCCCTGCCCTGCTGGTCATACACTATTTACACCTGAAGATAACCTCATGAAGAAAGCTATAAGTAAGGCTAATTAGGCTAAAGTGATCAAAAAGTTGTTCCTTGTCATTGTGCTTGCAAAACAAAAGGACCGTAACTACCCGATGCCAGTCTGTGTAACATACCTGAAATATACAAGAATATTTCCCTTTGTAGTGGACATTTCAAATACAGTGGTGTTAATGAAAATGCTGACTTGTTTAAAGCCAAGTTTTAAATTGTAAATGTCTTAACAGTGTACAGGTCTTTTCCTGGTTCTCAAATAAATTTAAGATAAATTTAATAATAGCTGATGTAGGCCAGAACGCTTTGTAGATATATACAGTCTTCAAAACCCTTAGGTACAGAGGTACCCGTAGAAGAGTGTAATGACTCATACAAATGTTCCCAGTGAAATCAGTGGATTATCCATTATAGCTGCTATTTTATTCATTCACTTCCAGAGAACACCACTTTTCAGCTATTAAATGTTTCTCAAAACTTTGAAAACTTTCAGCCAGATTTAACCAAGCCTTTTCAAGCACAGATTTTGCTCATGTGTGTATCACTGATTTTTTTTTTTTCCCCTTTGAGAAGATTTAGAAGTTCCCCAAAATAATATAAAAGGTTGTCCAAAGATGTGCAGGATCAGTGCAGGAGAGGTACAAATGCATTATGGTTTACAAGCTCAGGGAAAGTCACAGATCAGAGTCACTGGCCTGTGAGCAAGGTTTGCTAGGAACAGTGTGTGCTTCCATTCTAAGATGCGGTCCAGATACTGGAATAAAAAAACATATGCTTGTCTCTCTGGTCTTTCAATAACCTCCAGTGAACACGGCCAACAGGACAGATGTTCTCTGCTTGAATAGCAAAGTCTGTACAGAGGAATCGAATATGCCAACTATTTGTTTGGCCATGAGCAATATGCCACCTGATTAAATACTTGTGTGAGCAGGATGAGGAAAAGACTTGTCAGGAGTGGTGCACATAAAGCTTCAGTTCAAAAGGTGTTGTTGAGGAGGAACTTCAGAACAGGGAAATGGCACAGTAAGATTGCACTAATTCATACTCAGGTCAGTCATCAAGTCAGGCAGGACTAATTTGGTAAAGCAGCAGTGAGATCAGATTTGTCAGTGTTACAAGTAAAAGTTTCATTGCTTTCCCAGTCTGATATTTCATATCATTGATTCCTAGAGCTATACATCTGCATTAATATATATATTTCGTGTATGAAAGATTGGATCCAGTGTTTGAAGAACAAGTGTTCGAAGCATAGCCCTCTCTTTTCTACCGCTCACAGCGTTTTTCTTCTAAACCAACATTACCGTTTCTGGTGTTACGTGTGTATATAAAATACTCTATTTTTTGGTTTCCATAAAACCCTCTTGTTACCCTCTCAAGGACGAAAGGTTTAAGTTGAGGTGGATCATATAGAATTTCTTGTGAATACCAGAGCTATTCACCCAGGCAATTACTGAAAGTGAATTGAGATCTTTAATATCAAAAAATGTGCATGTGATGTGATCAGTGTGTAATTTAAATGTAGGCAACTAAGTTAAGTTAGGAGGCTGGCTCCTTCTAGACTCTGTAGTAGAGCAAAAGGCAGATCCAGAGGCTGATTCAGAGCATGTAACGTTAGGCAGCATCAGAAACACAAAAAGAGGAAGGAAAATGACACAGTGAGCATGGGCCTTCCCAGAGAACAGACTTTTGTCTTCTCTGTGCTTTTCTGTTCCAGGTCACTGGCTTCTGATGCCATCTGACTATTGAATACATGATGAGAGAACAGAATTTATAGATTTTAGTCCTTATAAATGCTGAAGCATGATTATTATTCCTGCTACAATCAATAGGGTCTTCCTCAGGAAGATTGGTCATGAGAGGTAAATCAGGAACTGGGTCCAGGAAAAGAAGACATGTTGGTAGAAACACTGTAAGTACTGTGGCTAGATCTATCTCACAAAGTCCTCTGAAGAGTAGTTTTCCTACTGTCCCTGGATACCATAACTCTGAGAACTCTGATTAATCTGTTTTTCTAAAACCATGCCTATGGGTTAAAAAAAAAAAAAAAAAAAAAAATGGGTGCCAGAAGCATTTGCTTCTCTCTCTGTCTCACAGGTGTCTCTTGCAGCACAGTGTCACCTTCTGCTACAACATTAAAAAATTCTGAGTTCTGGCATCTGACTTCAGAGTTTCTCTCTGGAAATACCAATCAAGCAGCACTAAGAACCCTATTTTGAAATATCCTTACTTTGCTAGACTAAGTTAGTATGTCTGCACTATTTTCAGTTACTAGTACAGCTACCACAATTATAAGAATGATCTACACCATTGGTAAGATAAATATTTGGCAAATTAAATTATTGCAAATTTTTCATATACATCGTATGCTCAATTTAGGGTTTACATCCACAGCTCATTAAATGTGCAAAAACTGGTAAAAGAAAGATGGTACAGTTTCTTGATAATCATTAAAACAGCCTCACCTAAAGTAAGTGCTACTTGATTATTTTAGAGTGAGATTCAGAGAAGTTAATAAGCACAAATACTTAGCTGCAGTGCAGGAGGGTTCTGGTCAGGTGTCAGGAAACCGGATTTACAAACAGGTGCCCAAGGGGACTGTGGAATCGCTGTCCCTGGAGATATTCAGAGCTTAATTGGACAATGTCCTAGACATTGAAGGTGAACCTGCTTTGAGTTGGACTAGAGGATCTCCAGGGGCCTCTTCTGACCCACATTTTTCCACGGTTCCATGATTCTGTGATTGGCAGTACTGACAAAGCTCCAATCATGCAAGTGTACTTTCTTTGACACCAAACACTAAGGTTTCTTAGTAGAGAATTATGTACTCAAATGCTCAGTAGCACTCACTTCTATTGTAAATTACATAAAACTGCACATACAAGCTATAAATGTAAGGGTTGCTTGATTCTCCTCAAATTTAAGCCTGTTGCAATAATAGGAGCCTTTTCTGAGACGCTCCTAAGCAGACTGAACAGTGAACATTACAGGAATAGAAGTGCATTCCTTGCTCTCTTGTGATTGGAAACACTTTCCTTTGGAACTGCAGTATCCAGAATTAACAGCCTTTCTGCCAAGTGCAGTAAGTTGCACATCAGGCTTATGGCTGTCTCCACACTAGACTGCAGCAGGAATTCATTAGTTGCAACAGGTCACACTGCATCCCTTCCAGTCCTTCCCCTGACAACATCTAGCTGGCCTTCCCCATATCAGGAATTTCCTCTTAGCCACTAATATTTTTATATTTGCATGTCTTCTAACATCTCCTGTTTGTAAGAGCTGTGAGTGTGCTCGTCTGCTACATCAGGAACTTCTATTCCCTCTCTTATATCCAGAACTCTGGGTAAGTTATGCATTTCTTTGTCTAATGAAGTAAAAGTCAATTACTTAATAAGATGAAGGCACCAATTATGGAATAAAGAATATGTAAATAAGGACATCAAAGACATGTTTTATCAACTAGAAATAAAATAAGACTCCAAGAGTAATTTAGTTTATTCTTTTGATAGTGTTCCCTCTACCTGGACATTCATTTAAATTAAAAAATAACAAAAATTCACTCTGCCCTAACTGACACAAAAATCCAAAACCATTCCTTAAGTGACAAGGTAAACTGAATTTCCAAAGACAGTTTGGTTTCCAGGGGGCATAAGATGGTCATTGTGTCATTCCAAAAAAGAATGAGTGTTTAAAATTAATAACTGGAAGGTGATAAAATCTCACCCTGTCTATAGGAGAGATGCAAAAGTGAAATTCTCACTAGAAAAATGTATTTTTTATCGTGTGATCAGATGGATTCACGTGAAATTAAGTGTACTGCACCCTGACTTCCAAGGATCAGACTATACTTCAACACATTTCTAACTGTACACAATGATACACAAATAAGACTTAAGCTAAGCTCCATATTCCTACCTAATTATATTAGAAATAGCACGTTATGCTCTCTTATTAAGTGACATATGTCACACTTTCCATAACAAGTGCTTATTGACAGCCAACTACATTAGCCAACAATATTTACACTTTAATTACAGCTTTTAAAATGGAAATATGTAACTATAATATGTACATAAGTTAACAGTTGGGCTTGATATCTTAGAGGTCTTTTCCAACCTTAAAAATTCTGTGATTTTATGATATGATCTCTTAGCAGGGCCAAAATTCATAAAAGTAGATCTCTGTAAATGTCCATTATGTAGATACCCATTTGCAGTTGGGCAAATATTCTTATAATAGGCAGTGTTTAATTTAATAACGTCGGAAACAAGATTTATTATGTCATTAACAAGTCAATTTACTTGGAAATTCTAATAGACACATCCAGTATTGTTGTTCAGTCTTTAATGGCTTTTGAATTGAGCTGGATTTCGTAGTGATCATTCTGTAGAAGGCAGACTTGGTGTGTTCTCTTTGTTACCTCTGGCCTCCAAAGTGTCATCGGCACAGATAGGTTACACTTAGCATAATTTCTGCTTTATTACAGTCCTCAAATCTAATCACGTATTAGTCAAAGCAAGGACCAGTTGTGGTACCAGAGAGCTTCTGATTTATGAAGATGTCAGCTCCCAAGAATCTGGCCCATCAATGTGGTGGCACCCCTAACAGCATTAGAGCATTGTGCTTGTGTCTACCAGTGGATTTGTAATGTTCCCAGCAGGCTATGATTCTTTTTTTGCAATATGGTGCTGTCAACACTGTTCTCATCAGTTATACATATCAGTGGATTATTAACAATATTTGTCGGACTTCTATATTAGTTTTGTCCCACAACAGCCTTGCCTCACTTCAGCAATAGAATTACATTTTACATTGTCTCAAGAAATGCTTTTAAATTAGAGTTGATGTTTCAGTCGTATGATTTTTCACTGCTGATGTAATTTAGTTTTCTATCTAAATTTTTATATGAGTATATGACTTATTTTTCAGAAGTGTGATCCTATTAAAGACAGCTGAAACATAGAGAGTTCCCACAGCAGAATTTGGGCTAATACCTCTCCCGTACATGGCAGACTAGAAGACTGGTCAAGACTCATATAAATTTCAAAAGTAAATGGAAAAGAAACATAAAACAAGAAAAAACTTAAAGCCCCAGAGCTTTAAGACTTCTCCGTAAAATGTATGCATTTAATCAAAATGTCGAACAAAGACAAATGTAAACACCAAGTGTCTTGTAGAGTCACTAGTGGAGCTGTCATATTTTGTATATGTTGCAGGTAAAGCCATGATAGTATTTGATTGCTTAAATTATATATAAAATCACCAAACTCTTACCAGGAAAAATACATGGGAATTTTTTCCTCTATGCTGCGTATCCCGTTATACTGGGAGCAGCTGTGCCAGTACACAGCCCCTTTAAAATCAATAAAACTGAACATGCAAAGGGGCCAGCTCAGAACACAGAAGCAGAAGCCAGCGATTCATTTGAACGTCTGTCTCTGAACTGAAACACAAAATAGCAATTACCTCAAAGCTGCCTGTTGCCACAGCTAGAAGACTCTCTCACATTTAATGCACACTACCCACACAACAAAAAATGGTTTTTATTTGCTTTTTTTCTATTCATTGTACAGCTTGCAATACTGGGCTGGTAGTGGAATTTAGCACATTTCAATCTCAGGCAGCAGTTCAAACCTTGCCCATGATGATGGTGACCAAATGATTCCCGCTTAAATTATTTTACAGTCAGCTCCTTGTAGACAAGAGAAACACATTGTAAGCTTATCTTACCCAGACAATCAGCAATAGCTCAGCCTTCTAGGACAACCTAGAGAAGAATAGGGCATTTCGCACTGCCATGGCCCAGAAGGTTCTTATCTCAAGAATGAAGAAAGAATTGGGTTTCAACAGCACCTACCACAATGAGATCCTGTTACCAGGACTGTCTATCTGTGGGCTTCTGTAATATAAATAGTAATTAAATCCCACTGCCTCATTACCTGCTGAAAGATTTTCTAAAAGAAATGTGTCTTCCATGATTCTGGCAAAAAGTTAGGTAAAAAATTTATTTTAATCATTTCCCAAGGGAAAAAAAAAACCAAACCAAACCAAACCAAACCAAACCAAACCAAACCAAACCAAACCAAACCAAAAACAACATGCTCTTTAATCTGTAAGTGGCATATCTATTAAAATGTCATATTTGAATTATATGAGCCAATAAGGGAAGCCACAAGATTCTTTTTAAGTAAAAAGGGGTAAATACCACTACACATGAAATTCAGAATTTTGTAATAATGCTTATAGATATGTAGGTGGCATCAAATGATGAAGAAATGTGCAGGATTTATTATTTCACTATTTTAAAAGAAACAACAGTCTAACCTGAAGAACAGAAGGAAGGAGATATTCTCATCTAAATTTGCCCAGAATTTACTTCACAAACTTCCACAAGTGCTTACAGGACTTGAATTCTCATGCACAAAAAAACCTGTAAGTCTTTTCCAGTATCCTTTGGAAGAAGTAGCACAGCTAATCACCAATAATTTAAATAATGCAGCAGACCACCTGGGAAATTTTTCCTCTGGGAATTGTAGAGAACTTTTCAAGTGACCTCTATTAAAAAAAAAAAAAATTGGCTTAAAATCCGATGTTATTTTACTGATGTCCACCTGCTTTAGTGCTTCTGCAGGCATAGGATAGAGCTGGTTATATAATCAAAAGTAGTGCTGGCATACAAGTCTGAGTACCCCATTTTTTTTCCCTCCATAAATCCATTTTTCCCTTTCATCAGAAACTGTAGTGATAGGACAAGGGGGAATGGCTTCAAGCAGAAACAGAGCAGGTTTAGGTTGGATATCAGGAAAGAAATTCTTTACTGTGAGAGTGGTGAGGCACTGGAACAGGTTTCCCAGAGAAGTTGTAGATGCCCCATCCCTGTTCAAGGCCAGGTTGGATGGAGATCTGAGCAACCTGGTCTAATGGAAGGTGTCCCTTCCAGCCCAGACCATTCTATGATTCTGTCATTCTACTTAATTTTCTTAACCCATGACCTGGAAGTTGGTCAGTGATTCCACTTATGCTCTGGTAGAAATTTGAATCTATTAATGTACATGAATCCACATTAACCAAATGAAATGTAAATCATCTGAGTCAAGAAGGAGCTTGAATCTTAGCCATCAATAATTTGCAGTGTCTACCCTTAAACTACTTAACATAAAAATATAAAGGATTATATTTCCAAAATTTTGTGGATGCCAGAACATATCAGTGATCAGCATATTTGCAGAAAAGTTTACAGCTGCTTAAGTCATGTCTTGGACAAGGAATATATGGAAAACTGATATAAGCCTTCCATAACACCAACACAATAAAAAGAAGGGAGCCGGTGTCTGATACACACCGAGATGTCTCTTTCACCAGAAATAAGATTATAGATGCAAGAGTGCCATAAGAAGGCTACAGCATCTGAAGCACTAAATCCTGGATTTGTAGGCAGTGGCTTAATTCAAAGACTGCCAAGTGAAATCACAATGGTGGACCAAAAAATTGAGGAAAATAACCCTTAAAAGAGTGTCAAAATGAAGAAAAAAATGAAATGAGTGCTGAGTGACAGTAAGTAAATGTGAAGAACCCTTGGCACCTTACATGGATGTCTTGAAACATCTTAAAATACACTGGAAATTTTAGATTTGAATTCTTTAAATCCCTAGAAATCAAAGCTGTAATAATTAATAACCACCTTTCATAATCTAGGCAAATAGTAGATGAGAGATGATTCTTTTATATAGGAAAAGTGTCCCTTATTATATTTTCCGAAGTCTTGCTTACCATTAACGTTTTAGATCTACATCATATTTAAGATGCTTAAATCAAACTGCTTAATATTCTAGACTGACAGGCTCATTAAGCTGAACAGTAGGATTGCTGTCATATGCACTTCAGGCACTGACAGTAGGAATTTTTCTATTTTTAAATCCAAATGTTTAAAGGGAAATTTTTATCATTAGAACTGTCACTGTACTTCTTTTATTTGAGAGGCATTACTGTGTGTACAGCATCTCAACTTTATTTTGGTGGTCTCTTACATTCTGAACTATTTAAGCAAAGAGTAATGACAGCAACAGCTTTGGTATTGTAGCCATTTTTTTTTTAATCCATTCATAATCTCTAGTAATTTCTGCCTGTCAATATTAAAGAATCATCTACTGCAGCTATAGGTGCTCGGATTCATACCACTATGAACGAAGTCCCATTTGGTCTATATAATTTTAATGCATCAAAAATACCTACCAAATTTTATTCATTGTTAAGAGCAAAACAATTTTGCAGAAAAAAATGTTTCTCCGAGGCCAAGTTTATCAAAATCATATTGAGGTGCTTCACAGTGCTGTAAGGAATTGTGTGGAAGCCTCATTAGTGCTGCAAGTCAGTGTGAGTTTAGTTTCTAGCTGTTAGTTTCTTTTGAAGGTTCTTAATGAGTACCTATCTAAACACCTTTTTCTGTGCATGTGTAGAAACTTCCCTCATCGAGATCATCCTTGATCTGGAGGTCTAGAAAACAAAGGCTTTTTAAAGGGAGTTTGGAGTGCTAAGTACTGTTCTTTCAGATCAAATAAAAAGTGCAAGTATATACCTTTTGAGTAGTAAGATATCTAGTATTAAATAGGAATTAACTCAGGATTCCTCAAGCAGCATGGCTACGCTGGGTCAAAAGCTGTGTTTTGTGATTACTGATGAAGAAAGCAAAGACAAAGGCCAGGAGACAGGGAATAAAAATGTAATGAATAAAAACTGACATGAGCAGGAGCAGAAAGGCAATTCCAGGAGAAAAGTAGGAACACAAAGGTAACTTAGCGGACATCTGAGGAAAGAAATTACTCCTAATGCTACTTCCATTACTTCCACAGAAAAGGAATCTCATCTAGTCTTTGAAGAAGTCAGGAAGGACTGAACCTGCTTCAGTGTCACCCCCTAAAACAAAAAGTTACAAAATACATGTAGAATTTCAACTATTGGTCACACATTGTTCTTTCATATTTTCAATAAGGCAAGAACGGAATACAGATTTTAGCAAATATTTTCTCAGAATATTTGATCTCTACTCCTAACTTGCAACAGCAGCTGATAAAACCATTCTGTTTTTTCTGCTGTCTTCTCAGGAAGTATCACTATAAAGTCTGTTCAAAGAGTATATTTGTAGATTAGTACCTTCACCATTTTTTCCCTAATTATATAGAAGCCAAAATTGTAATATGAATAGTAGCTAAATCTCACTGCCACATTAAATCTCAGTGCCATGACAACATGTTCTTGTTCCTAGAACTAATCTGGTTTTTTCTGTCTCTTTCTCCCTTTCTTTGTTAAGATCCCGTGACAGGAAGAGTTCAGCTGAATGACTCTACTGCTTTGGAGGTTTGACCATATGGTTTGCTGAGACTACTAAGGAACTTCAAGATAAAATATCCTACTATTTTTCTATTCTTCTCAAAACTTGTTTCCTTTAATATTACATCTTAAAAGGGTAGTGGTGCCATTTTTTTTTTATGCAACCATCCACAATTTTGTGTTTGTACTCCTGTGCATGATTTGAGGATGTTGCTGCCATTTCTGCTATGATCAGGTTTCTGAACTGAGACTTGTAGCCACACCTGATTCATTTAGGTTCATTTAACTTTTTTTTTTTTTTTTTTTTTTTTTTTTTTTTTTTTTTTTTTTAAAAAAAAAAAATATAAAAGTTGTNTTTTTTTTTTTTTTTTAACAATAAAAACAGTCTAAAGTTCGTCTAATTGGTGATTTGGATTTGTTTTTATAAGACACAGAGGCTGTGAAATAAAAAAAGGTTCTGTTAAAAAAATCCATTGGCAAACTCAATAATACTGTTCTTTCTACTTATTTTGGCTCTTTTTCCTCAGTGTAAGGTTGCATACTGGAGGCATTTCCTCTTAAAGTTAAAAAGTGAGGTCACTGAAACCACTGTGATAAGATATTCTTTCTATCTGAAATTAGATACGTCTGTCTTATCTCTGTGTTTGATTAATTCCACTGCAATAGAGTCATCTCTTGTGTTCATATAAGCTCCTTTCAGGTTCCATTTAACTCCTTCCTTTTTAGTTTACAGAAAAGATGTGTATTTTAAAAGAATAAAGAAAAGAAAGCTAGATTTTAATGGGGACATCAACACACCAAAAGCAAAATTTCCAATTTTACTTTTGAAGAGGGACAGCTACCTGGTAGATCAGTTTTCATTTTCCTTCCTGGTCTGCTCAAGGTGAAAACTGCTAACTAAAAAAATGTCTATGTAATTTGAAAATCACAGATTCGTAGAATGGCCTGGGTTGAAAGGAACTTTAAAGATCATCTCATTCCAACCCCCCTGCCATAGGCGGGGACACTTTCCACTAGACCAGGTTGCTCAGAGCCGCATCCAACCTGGCCTTGAACAGGGATGGGGCATCCACAACTTCTCTAGGAAACCTTTGCCAGGGCCTCACCACCCTCACAGGGGAGATTTTCTGCCTTTCCTTTGTTCACATTGAAGCCATTCCCCCTTGTGCTGTCACTCCAGGCTCTTGTCAAAATCCCTCTCCAGCTCTCTTGAAGGCTCCCTTCAGGTACTATAAAGGCTGCAATGAGGTCTCCCTGAAGCTCCTCTTTCCCAGCCTGAACAATCCCAATTCTCCCAGCCTTTCCTCACAGCAGAGCTGCTCCATCCCTCTGATCCCCTTGGTGCCTCCTCTGGCCTGGCTCCAGCAGCTCCCTGTCCTTGCTGTGCTGGGAGCCCAGCGCTGGATGCAGCCCTGCAGGTGGGGTCTCAGCAGAGGGGGCAGAGGGGCAGAATCCCCTCCCTGCCCTGCTGCCCACGGGGCTCTGGATGCAGCCCAGCACACGGGGGTTTCTGGGCTCCCAGCGCACACGGCCGGGGCATGTCCAGCCTCTCACCCACCAGCACCCCCAAGTCCTTCTCCCAGGGCTGCTCTGGGTCTGTTCATCCCCAGACTGGATTGGTACCAAAAGTTGCTCTAACCCAGGTGTAGCACCTTGCATTTGGCCCCGTTAGATCCTAAAACAAGTCAAGCATTTGCTTTTAGAAGATACAAACGCTAGCACCACCAGATATGATTGATCTTGTTTTCAACAAGAAGCAACTACCTCAAGATAACTAAGCACAATAACTCTTGGCTAAGATAGTTTGTATAAAGCAAAGCTCTCATTCTATATTAACAAAACACTATAAAACATAAAACTTTTACCAGACTGCAGATAGCAACCCTAAAATACCAAACTTCTTTTACTCCCATTTCATATTAAAAGGAAGATACATCATTGTTAAGCCCTGTGTTATATCTCACAGAAAGTTGTGGGGAAGTCCGAACATTGACTGTAATATGAATTAAAAAATAGTCATCATGGATTCATAGAATTACACAATATCCTGGCCTCACACAGGACAGCCCCAAGAGTCCCAATATGTGTCCAAAAGCATTGCCCAATCACTTCCTGAGCTCTGTCAGACTTGGTGCTGTGACCACTGTCCCTGCAGCACCTGTTCCAGTGCCCAACCACCCTCTGGATGAAGAACCTTTTCCTGATACCCAACCTAAACCTCCCCTGACACAGCTTCAAGCTGTTCCCTCAGGTCCTGCCACTGGGCACCAGAGAGAAGTCTGTCCCTGATGAGGAAGTTCTAGATTGCCTAGTTCTAGTTAGTCTCCCCTAAGTCATGAAGCGATTGCAAAGGTTTGAGCACAAAGCATTTTCCTTTTTGCACCATTCCTCTCACTGAATTTAAATTATTCCAAGTAATACTTTTAAATAAAAACTAAAATCTACTTGAGAACTCCTAGCCTAGTCTAAACATGTGAGACAAGTCTGCTTAGTAAGAAGGAAAAGTTGTGGGAAAATTGTAACTTGGGATTCAAAGTTTTGAATAGTACCCTCTAACTTCAGTGCGCTTTATTCCCTATAAAATGAAAACATGAAAAACCCAGCTAAAAGTACATCTTACATTTCATAAATATATTATAGTCTGACTATAGGATGGACCTGAAAAACAAAATTTGCATAGTCTGTCTTTGATTCAGATAGAGAGGAAATTTTAATGATCCTACAGCAACCTCTGAGGGGTTCCAAGGAGACTGTGAAAATGGAGTGTACTGTGAATATATCACTCACAGACAATGAAGAGATGTAATCTCTAATATATTGTAATTTTCAGGGTGTGCATGTTACAAATTTGAGACAAACACACAAAGGTCCCTACATTAGAAATTAGTTACACACTATTACTGGTGGTGTTATCCCCTCACTCTGCATACATACATGTATTTAAACACCTCACTTAAATAGAATTAACCATGGCTAAACTAAAATGCACATGGGTATGGTAAAATAAGAGTCATACCTTGCAAATTGATTTTATATTTCCTGATGCATTTCTTTTAGAAGTTATTTGCTCATTGCCTTCATGGTCAGCTGAACTGGAAGGGAGAAAAAGGGCATACCTTGGCTGTTTTCTGCCATGTTCTTAAAAACATCTTCCATTTTTCTTGTACAGTCTTATGACCAATTTTTTTTAAAAAAGCTAGCCCATTAAAAGTAAAGTGAAATTAAACTATTAACCCCATTGAAAGCAAAAGGAATGTTTTACCTGCATAATTTGAACTATCCCAAAGCTCCCCTCTCTGTCTTTAGCTGCCCCAGGCTGTCTGTCAGCTAGTTCATACAAAGAAATAACCAGTGAAAATGATATTTTTAAGAAAGCTATGGTGATATGGACTGATTTTATTAGAGGTGCACCTAATGCTTTTTTTCGTACTGCTTGTTCTTTACTCTTACTTTCTGAAAACCCTGCAAAAGAAGGTGTTCTATGTGACCTAAAAAATAAGGTATAATGTTCAACTCACAAATGTTGTTGCAAAGGGTTCTTGCTGTCACATAATGTAGTAAATTCTTGTCATTATCCCACATGCTGGTCTTAAATTATTTTATTTTACATCTGTGCGATAATTAGTTTCTATTTCAGGATAGTTCTCAGAGCCTATGGACACTCACCCTTCACCATTTCCCTAAATTGGGTTAGAAGACTCCACACAAAGTCAAGTTCTTCACAGCAAGTAGTTACTCTGTCACCCTAAAAGGACTTTACCTTTTCTATATGAAGATTGCTGCTCTAAAGATCAACTTTTTTTTTTTTTTTTTTTTTTTTT
>VYZR01003778.1:35445-91585 GCA_013400675.1 Oxylabes madagascariensis | reverse complement strand
TTGGATGGATTGTTACACTTGCATAATGTCAAAGAAATCCACGAAGTCTCAGTGGTGTGTTTCTTGAGACCCTACCCTAGCAGGAATATGGGCTGTCCAGTCATCCTGTGCTGGATGATTTAACTCAGTCAACAACTTTTTTTCCTTCAGCATTTAGTTACACTTTTTTTTAAGGTCTCTTTCTCTTTGAATTGCAAAATCGAGTTCTCCCAAGTGCTTGATCCAAAACTCTCTGTAAATCAATGGAAATCTTTTTATTGGGATTTGGCTTAAACCCACAGATTAGAAAACATGCTTATATCTAATTAGATGAGATAATCCTCAAATCCTTGCNGGTCTATACACAATGAACAGATGTGAAATGGATTTTTTTAAATATGCATTGACTTTTTAGATTTAAGCAGGCTGGTTAGAACTATCTTCTGAAATATGAAAATTACCTCTCTCGTAATTTCATCTGCAGGATGAACTTGTTAGATTATTTTAGTTTTTAAAATAGTTTTTTATAAGTGCCATCCAGGTGATATGCCTTCTAGCAATATCTGACAAGATTCAGTAAAATTAATATCAGACAGAAGACTTAACTGTTTTAGCTGTGTTGTCTTTTAGCTTTGCTTTGCCTTATCATCCCGTCAGAAAAACTGTCCTACCTGCTATATTTAAAATTACTGCAATTTATTATTTTCCAATGGTTTATTTTTGAGAGATGGTGGAATTTACTAGAGTGTTTTCTCCCTACTCCTTAGTTCGCGCTCTTGGTCAGAAAGAAAACCTCACGCTCTTTGAAAATCAATGATAAAATGTATGCCCACACTGTCAGAAAAATCAGCCCTTGTGGCTCCCTTTGGTGGAGGACAAGTGGTTCCAGAGAGCAGGCAGTGGTGACAGCTGCTTTGGGTGCTGTTACAGACAAATACTGCTCAGCTCAGAGACAGCAGAGAACGAAGGAGGGGGGGCCCTTACAAGGTGAGCTGTTAAAAGCACCTCATCATCTCTGTGCAAGTGGGACCTGAATCTCCTTGGAGCAGTCTTTTGAGGATTGAACACAATTTTCACGTCTGCCTCCAGGAGTATAGAGTAGCAGACTCTTTTGTGCTCCTAGACTGTGCTCCTTCTCTCTTGCAAACAACAGTTTTCACAGGCTCCAAGTGAAACATTTTTAAGTTATATACCCATGCAGGAGGACAGGAATTAGATGCAGTATCCCAGCTGGCATGTATACCTAACAAACAAAAATGTTTTCAAAGGTATAGTGTTGGAGAAATAACTGCACTTTTTCCAAGAGGGAGAGAGTGTTCTACCAGCTCTGAGTTCTCAGTCAAGTCATGCCAACATGCACCTCTTGAATCCTGGACATCTCTCTCACACATGGACATTACTGGTGTGATGGAGGACATGTGTTCTCATGTCACAGGAACTGAGTAACTGCCGTAGCTGTAGTAGTTTACATTGATGTATAAACTGTGAGGGGGAGGAGGGGCTGATGGAGTATCAAACCTGAATAAGATTTGGCTCTGGAAATACATGTGAAAGAGAACCTGTTGGCCCCCTACCTCACTGGGCTCCGGTGAGATTTGTGAAATACTCCTGGTTTTTTCAGCTAATGTTGAGGCTGCTTACTGTGGAGTGGGTTTTACAGAAAAAGTGAGGGTGTGCTTTGGTAACTTTTAAGATCTTTGCATCATACAGAATACAAAGTAAGACTGTTAAGCTTGTAACAGATTTTCTGTTCTCTTGTTAGGTGACTGCTGCCATTTTGGATGGCTATGTGCTGTGCAATGGCATTATAATCAGTGCTTTTATTGCTTTTGTGTTACTCATGAGTGCAGGGCTGAAACCTGGACACCATCCTTTGTGAGCTCCTTTGCCTGGAATCATTTAAGTGTGTGTCAGACGTAAAAATCAAGTGTGTTAAACAAGTGGTAAAGTCCTGTGTGTCCATTTGAGGTGCTGTGTCCATTCTACTCACACTCACCTCAGTGCAGGGTCCCTCATGGCGATGAGCATGTTGTTTGCAGGAAGTCTCTGGCTGCTGTGAATCTGAAGGTTCATGCTCCCAGGGACTGTCACCTTCTTCCCAGCAGGGTCAGGGGTAGTCCAGGCAGGGACATAATGCTTCTGTGGCACTGTAGCAGAACTCACCTGGTCTCTGGTGGTGTGACAATCATATGTTAGGTGTACTCTGAAAATTGGAATGGCTTTTTTCATCCTCCTGAGAAAATTCATAGTTCCTCTGAAAATGCTATTATATCACACCCATGCAAAAGATAGTATAAATAAATTTTTAATTCCATTGGCCAGGTTCCATCCATCAACAGTGCTTCTCTGTGGAGGAATACTTGCTTCTTTTAAGGAATCTGAGCATCACACTAATAGCTGTTCTGATACTTAATCATGGGGAGAACTTCTGTTCCTAAGCATATTCCTCCCATGGAAGAGCAGAGAAAAACAGGTAACTGAAGAGAGTTACAAAAAACCACCAGATCTTTTCAACAGGCAACATTGAGCTGTGGGCTATGAATAAAGAATGTTGCAGGCTGTGTATGAAATTATAGTAAGCTAATATTCAACTCTAACAGTAATAGTGTGGATATGTGAGTCATTTTGGCCAGCAATTACTCATCTACTTTATGCATTAAACAGCTATGTTATCTCTCTATTGGAACTAAACTTAAATTCAGAACAAACATAACTTTCTTAATAATTTTGTGTTCATATTCATGTGGATGTGTTACCAGTGCATTGTTTCTCCTGAATTCACTCTCAGAAATTAGAAATACCAAATATTTCCTACTCTGTATCTAATATGTAATCAATGTAATATCTAATATAATAGTAATCTAGTATCTAATGTAATTTAATCTAATCTAGTATGTAGCCAATGCAATATCTAATCTGTAATCCATATTAGCTAAAGAATTCTGTAGTCTTCTCTGTGTATTATCCATTAATTGTTCCACTAAATGAAGCTTCATATAAGCTCCTTTTTAAGACTCCATAATTTGAAAGTACTTCTTCATATCACCAGAAGCCAACTAAAAAAAATGTTACCAATGATTATTGTCATAAATACAAAGAGACTTATCTAACAAAGAGTTAAGTATTCTATGATGACATTGTATGCTGCTGATATTATCTTTCACTGCATTTTGCAATGCCTGAATGTGTGAGTAAATTCTACTTGGTTAACATCATAGTATGCAATAGGGTCTATCTGGACAGTGCTTTTTCCTTCTGGCTCCTTTATTATAGTGAAGGATCATCTCCCAGTGCTGTGGTCTGATTATGTTCATATTGAAACATTTCTGGCACTTACATTTGAAAACCTTTGCATATTTATGTACAAAATATCATTTTGGGAGATTTAAAAATCTGGGCAGAGTGGCAGATCTTCCCTCCTCTTGCTGTGCAGGTTCCAAGAAGGGTAGTCATAACGGATTCTTGCTCCTTCCTCAACAGGAAGAAAAAAAATCTCTACTGCCATATTTAGGAAAAAAAAGTCCAGTTTTTGGCATATTAAAGGCTTATTGTCTTGAGGTCAGGGCTAGATGAGTGTTGAGAACATGCTCAGCATAATGTGCTCTGCCATTATCCAAGTTTTGAATTACACAAATACAGACCAGCAGTGGATGTGTTTGAGTGGTTGTTTTAGAGACATAATTCTGGGGGGTTTAGGCACTAATGTATGACCATTTCTATTTTTGACTCATTCAGCGTTGGAACCAGTGAACACAGGAAACAATATTGGTATTGTTGGGTGAATATCACAGCCTTCAGAAAACAAACTCCAGCCCAGCGAGACTGCAGGAGATGAGATAGCCCCTAAATGTGATCATGTTCTGCTTTTCAAATATTTCTGTCACATTGCTCTCAATTTTTTTAATATTAATTATTAAATATGGGACTTTTATATCCCATGATGCCCTTAATTTACACAAGTTTAACAGAATATGGATCAGACACCTTTTCATACCTAATCCTACCTGCATCTTTCCATCTATAATGTTTTCTACTCATTAGCAAGTGGTAACATTGTGAAACATCGTGCTCTTTTCCTTCTGCATCTCCTATGTATCTCAGAAATAACTTTGATTTATCACAGAATTCTGGCAAATAACTGAAGCAGTCATTGTCACTGCTGCAGTATCTTTAGTTTCTCAAATACTTTCATAATCTCAAGCAGGTGGGGGAGAAAGACGCAGGCATAATTGTAAGATGCATTTCTGATTCTGGGACATTCCAGGGGCCTAGCCCCCTCGTGTTAGATCTCTTGGAGGCTTAACTGGCAGCAGGCCTGCCTGACATCTCCACAAGACACAGTGCACAATGCTGTGACCCCGTCTCTGAGAGCTCCCCTCTCCTAGCAGCAGTCACATCCTTGGCAAGCCCCTGTTGCAGGAGACCCACAGGATATAGTGCCTTGACTGCTGTCTCAGTGACTGTGCTCCTAAACATTCTTTCATACTATATATGATGCTCTTTCATATTGTGGAGGACGTCAAGATGTGTGAAGCTTTCACCCTTTCCCGTTTTCCTTTATATTTGCCAGGTCTGGAATGGAATGATATGTTCTGCTGTCCTAATTGATTAAATGGCATCTATCATAACATAAAGAGATCAAACAGAATTATTTTTTCTCCCATGTTACCATTTAGAGCTCTCAATTCTTCGCGGATCATTAGCATATAATTTTCAGATGAGCTGGCCAGTAGGTCCCTAAATAAAAATTAGTAGAAAAGATTAGCTAGGAAAGCTAGACTGGTAATGAGCTGTTGCACTATAGTAATGTGATAGGTTTATAGTTCATATCTAGCCCTAATCAGTGCTAAGTGCAAGTTGTCAGCATTTGATAGCTAATTGGTGTTTCTTGGAATTACAGTGCAACAAAATCACTGAAATGAAAATAAAGCTTTCCTCTATATATGACAAGTTAAGAGTTAATTATAAATGCTTGGGTCAAATACACCTCTTAGCTACGCTATATGCAAATCAGCTGTGCTGAGGGAAGGTTCATGGGTTGTCAAAACTCCACACGTCCCTTTTGGATAATTATTATTTTTTTTAAATTGGTACAGTAGTGGCTTTGAAAACAGAACAGGGCCTTTAAGCCCTTTGCTATATATTTAATATGTCATACAACACACAAAAAACCCCTTAAACCTGAACTACTGAAGAATATTTACAATGCAATGACAACTTGAACTCTTGTAGCAGTCCTTTTCTTAATGATTTTGTTTACTGTGTGTTCATTTTAGAACTGCTGTCCTCCCACAGAATTAATTGGATATAAAGTCATAACATGGAGCAGGAATATTGGGCAGGAATAATAAGGCAGGAATAATCTAAGCCACTGGATAGGAAAGACTTAAAAGCCTGACTAACTTGACATCTGTGAGCTGAGATTTTTTTCATAGCACAGCTATAAATAGGTGGCTCTAATCACTCTTATAGTGCTAATACGGGAAATATCCTGTCTGTCCTCAGTAGCTGGTGGTGGGAATGACTGCTGTGCACAACGTTGTGCTCCCAAATTGTGAACCCAGACAAACTTTGCGAGCAGAACTTTCTCTGACATGGGTGCTCTGAGACAATTTTAGCTATCTCTTGAGAGGCTAAAGCATACATGGTCACACAATCTCATTGCTAGTCATCCAAATACGTTTTTTAATCGGCTGTTAAATTGACCATTTCCAATCAGATTTAATGCAGGCACAGGCCTTTAGATATAAGGTCTGTGCAAGACTCTTGAGACTGAGAGGGGGGTGGGGCAGCAGCAGGCTGGGCCATGGAGGTGTGATGACACTGCTCTGCTGCAGGCTGGCTTGCCAGCCAGCTGAGCCAAATGCCAGCCAGCATCCACGAACCAACAAGCAGAGGGGGCAGAGCTGCAACTGAAGGAGGTGAGTTAGGTGGGATGTGGCAAGGTGGGGTTGAGGGGACAGCCAAAGTATGGAAAATGTAACACAGGACAAACTCAGGGAAACTAGTCTTCATTACTTCCTCTGTTCATAGAACAACTTGCTCATTTATCCAGATCCTCACAATTTGAAATGCAATTACATGAATGTATTTTCCTACTGAGTAAAATTCATACAGTCAGCAGACAAACTTCTCACTAAATGATTTGCTCATCAGTGTGTGGAGGAGGAGGGGGAAGAATAGATAAAAGAAAGGATTTCAGATGAGTTCACTGCTAAATCATCTGAATTAAATGATCAATTTTTGTTAGTGCAATAGCTGCAAAAGTTAATAATGAGATGTTAAGAAAGTTTTCCTGCAACAATAATTTGGCATTATCATTCTGATGTGAGAGGAACAAATCCTGAAACCCTGAGTTGAAACTCAGTTTAAAGTAAATCCAGACAACAAATACTGCCTTCTCAGATGGTGAATCTTGAAATATCTTGACTTTTCCCAAGACCAGGGAATCTGGAACAGATGTCTGTGCATTTGAATTCAACGCTCCTTTCAAGATGGGGATACATTTTGAATACATACATACGATACATACAATCTTCACAGCCTTGTGGATACAGCCCTCGCCCTCTGTTCTATGCAGATGTGCTACCTAATGTCTCGGTGAAAGAGGTTTAATATGTCTAGATCTGAGTAAATGCCTGAATTATCAGTGTCCCCTTCGAATTTACTAGTTAAGCTGAAGAAGATAAGGGGCATTAAGATGCATCAAGTTGTGAAGACTGCAGAGACAACAGTGCCTAGCATCGAAATGGGAGCTATCAAACTAGAGGGAAGGCTACTAGGAAAGGTCTTCAAGGACCAGTTTTAGGAGAGGTTTTATTTGGTGTTATTATCAGCAGCCTTGGCACACAAAGTGGGAGCATGCTAATCATAGTGACTGCTTACACAAAGCTGAGAGCCATCATCTGTACAAAGGCACATCAGAACATCAGATGGGAGCAGCTGTGGGACCTCGAGGGCTGCAGGAATACAAATGGCACTGATGCAAGGGCTTGCCCTGATGGACTGCTGATAATTTCTGATGCAATCTGGGAGCTCATCAGCTAGAAAGGGGATGGGGGTGTGTGCTGATTTAGACATGTTGGCTGATGATCACAGGTGTCCACAGCTAAATTAACAGTGACAAGGTAATGAAATCTGAGGAGATATTAGGAATGACAGCAGAAAAATAGTAATAGTTATGCAAGGGGCTAGCAATTCCTCTCCTGGATGTGGTGCTGGTCTCCTATATAGATGAAGGATGAATTGAGACTGAAGCAAGTACAAGAAAGTCTGGCAAGGGGAGTTTTTCACATGAGAGAAAATGAAATTAATTTGGCTTGCCTACCCAAAGAGAATCAAGGGATAGAGAGCATGTATCTGTACATGTGGCCAGGAGCATTCTCATCCCTGGGGAGGGGGAGTAATGGAAACCAAAGAGCATGAGCAAATAGAAAAGTAGTTGGCATGCCACTACTAAATGGAAATGTGTGGGGGCAGTATTAGAAAGCCATAATGTTTTTAAGGATGGGTTTTCTAAATGCTTAAGGTGGATTATATTGTTCTCTGTACAGCGTAAGAGCAGGAGCTAATAATTCACTTTCTTTTCATCCCATGCATCACCTGTGCTTTGATGCTGTCCTGTGGGGCTTAGGGTCACAGCACCAAGCAATGCATTTCTTCCCTTCTTCTTCCTCTGTGGTGGTTGTCCATGTGCTGTTTTTACCAGAATGACTGTCTTTACTCTTGGCCTCTCTGTGTCTCCAGATGTATTGGCCAGGGTTGGGTTGATTGAATGCTGAGGAACTCTTTGCTGTGTCCTTAGGAGGTCACAGCAGGCATGCAGATGGGATGCAGAGAGGAGGCTGCAGAGTTGGGCTGTAAACCTTTAAAAGCCAATTCTAAGAATGCAAGAATGGCTGTACTGATTCAGGCCAAATGTCCTTATAGCATCCTGTCTGGCTAAATTCAACAGCAGATGCCAAGGATAGAATGTAAGGCTAAAATAAATACTTTGCCAAAAAGTACTCAAGCCTCAACTATTTTCAGCTGTGGGAATTCCTGAGTATCAGCAGCGGCTTTGTAAACAGAACTAGGACCTTCCAGGCACATTGTAAATGATTCCAGTCTGAGGCTTTTTAAAGACAGTTAAAGTTTGAAAGGATCTTTTTATGAAAGACTGGTTCAGCTTACCTTTGAAATTTTTTAGTGCCTCTTGGATTTTGAACAGCTAACTTTAAGAGAGATCTTTTTGTGATTTAAAACTAAATACATACAAACTTCAGTATCATATATTGCTTTCTGCCACTCACAACTCTGTTCTGACTATCAGCCTTGTGGAGAGGCAGCTGTTAACATGGAAATATTCAAATTTATAGTTCTTTTCTGAGCAGAATAAATACAATATTGGGCTCTAAAGCATGTTCTGGTCACCTCAGGTAGAATTGCAAGCAATTGTAGGAGCATTTGTTACTACAAATGTAACAATTGCTAACCTGCAAGTTTAAAAGAGTTCCTTTCCTTTGCTGTGGTAGGCTATGAGAAGATCTCTGAAGTGTCAGATATACAAGAGCCTATTGAGAATCTTGTCTAATCAATGTTACTATAGTGGGCAAAATAAATAGAAGAATCCATTTAAAGGCGGAGTGAGACTTCAGATAACATGAAAAATGCAAGTGCCTCATTTTAAATTTTAAATTGCATGGATGAAGAGAAATGCATTGATACAGCCTATCTCCAGTGGATTTAAATAGCAAATATATACATTAAAAATGTTTATATACCAATTCTGCTACTTTTACTTACAGCACATAGCACTTGCATAGCCTGGAGTCCCTCAGGTTTTATATAGGCTCCTCTGTGATTGAAGTATGATGGAGTGTGAGACATACAAAAGAATCAAACATTTTGTTTCCTTATGCCTGTGTTTATAGATGACAGAATTCCCACTGCCTTGCACCAGCTGCTAGATTTGGTCCTGTGCTGCCAAAACTGTCATCATAAACCTGCCTGTGGTTCCACAGTTTAATTTCAATGCCATGTATTTGACGTCAGAAGGGACCGGTTTAGTCTTTGTCTCCTGTATCCTGTCACTAAATCTGTAAAAACTCAGTTTAGATGCTGATGAAGCTTATGGGAGCTTTTCTGGAGATTTCAGTGACAGCTGGGTTTGGACCACAGTGGATTTCAGTTAATAAAATCCTAATTTTTGGGGCTGGTTTGTGGACTTAACCAAAACACAGGCACAGGCAGGAAATTTTCATCTATGATCTTTATTTGCCATGCAAGTCACCACCATCACTGCTATTGCTCAGCCTCTCATCACATCTCTAAATCAGCCGGTTGTGTGAGTAGCTCAGCCCATCTGTGGATGAAAGTTTTGGCTGTCTTATAGCCATTCATTTTTATGTGAAAGGAGTTCTTGGTGTCTCTCCACGTCCTAACAAGGTCACCCGACCCGTACTGACTGTTGGCAGTACAAATATAGAGGCCAAGGATTTGTAGTGCTCTGTTCATTAGATTCTGCAAGCATCATTGCAGGTGTCTAAGAAACTTATTTTGAACCTTGAGTAGTAAAGTGAGACCTTGAAGTGCAATTGTCTTCCAGTCCTAGGTTTTTAAAGAAATAGGTGTAATGGAGAAAGTCAGTTTCCTTGCTCTTCTCTAAAGAAAAAGAACGTGTAAAGTTAGATAGCTAAGTCCATACTTACCCCTGTTACTTACCCTGATTTTTAGAGAGTTATGCATGTTGTCTAGAATCTTTATGTATTCCCTGTATATGCCAATACATTATTCCTAAATGGAAGTCATGGGTTTTTAATTTGTAGATGGTTTGGAGCTGAACAACTGAGGCCAGTGTGTGTCTGCTGGAAATGGGAGATGACATAAAAAATTCCTCCTTTTTGGAACTTGCTCTACCTGCTTAATTCCCATCCTAGTTAGCAGATCGCTTGGCTGCTGCAAAGTTCATCTTCCTTGACAACGGACAGGGATCGCTTCCTTTATCAGGTTTTAGTAGTTTCATGCATGTCTGTGAAGCAATTTGGAATTGTATGTGAAAAGGAAATTTAAAAAGTATTACA
The DNA here is from genome assembly GCA_013400675.1 of Oxylabes madagascariensis. Taxonomy (NCBI): domain Eukaryota; kingdom Metazoa; phylum Chordata; class Aves; order Passeriformes; family Timaliidae; genus Oxylabes; species Oxylabes madagascariensis. Next base: position 81,545 of record VYZR01003778.1, on the reverse strand, counting down.
GTGATTACCAGAAAAGAAAGCATGACTTGGGGCTTCTGACTGTATATATTGCTTTAATGCTGATGGTTTCGTATTTTCACTGCTTTACTTTGGATTTTGGCAGTTTTAGTGAGGACCCAGTATGATGTTGTAAATGCATATTTTTTTGCTGTTGATCTAAATGAACAGTTTTGTGAACACCAGCATCAAGAACATAACGTTTCTTACAACTTGTCTCTCAGTCTGGCATCCAAAAGAGTGTAAATACTGGCCAAAAATATTCCTGTGTTTGGGAATTTCTCTCATCTATGTGCTTTCTCTGGTGTGCTCAAGAATGGAATTGAAGGCATTTGTCTCATTTCTGTGGGAGCACAAATGAGATTTCTCTCCATCCACCCAGCTGCTAATCCTTCCAGCATTTACAGAGACTTACTGTCTTCGAACTTTGCATATTTTTTCAAACTTCAAATTTCAAAAGCCTGGAAGTTTATTGCTGAAGGTGATAAGGCAACCTTGTGTGCAAGTGTAGAGACAATATGAACTCTTGAGCCTAACTTTCTTTGGGGAATATATCTAATGAGTGGCATAAATGAATTGTATAATTTCCATATCATTAATGACAACCAAAGTCTGCCTTCTTTTTTTCATTTTTTTTCCCCTTTCCACATGGGAGTATGTGCACTTTCACTGCCCGCTGCTGTAATGCTGTGGGCTGAAGGCTCTAGGAGGTTGACATATAAAATCTTACTTATCAAAATGCAATTTTGCCGAGTGACCTTCCCAGTTTCCTGGAGATGTTATCTATTTACACAAGGAGCAGCGCCAAGTGGAGCGGTTTCTAAAACTGAACAGCAGTCAATTTATTTTCAGGTACCACTCCATTTGGGATTGCAATTAGCATAACTAGAGCTGCTCTCCAGCACAGGAAACTGGGAAGGTCATGCTGCCAAATTGTTGGCATCCTGATGAAGGAGAGTAAACTACTGCTGTCGCTACTGCAGATCAAATGAGCCTAAGCAGAACGAAGTAATTATGGAATCCTCCCCAAAGATCATGAATAGTCATGTCTCAATTACAAACATTTGAAGTTCATTTTCGTTTGAGGAAATAACCCTGGTATTCCACCCCTGGGTACGTCTGAATCCTGACCCTCCTTGCGGCGAGGGCGCTGTTTCTCCTGCCGGGGCTCCCGGGTGCCGCGGGGCGCTGAGGGAGCGGCTGGGCCCGGGCGTCGCGGCGCTGCTGCTCCCTGTGGCAGCCGGCCGGGCCCTTTCTGTCCCCGCTGCAGATGGCCGCGGGGGATTCCCCGGGCGGCGGCCGAAATGGCCCCCGAGCTGCCTGGGGTGAGGGGAACAGAGGAGTCAGGCCCTTGGGGCGGGCGGGTGCTTGTCTGCGCCGAGCGGGGAGCTGAGGTGGCCGCTGCCCTGCGGCCCCTCAGCTGCGTGACCCCGGCGGTGAGAGCGGCAGCAGCTCGGCTGCACGGAGCTCAGGCCTCCTGACAAACAAGCCCTGTGCTCGGCCCCCTGAATACACAGGGAGAGCCTTGCTTTAGTCTGCGCACTGCCTGGCCCTCGGAAGGCAGCGAGAGCTGGGGGCAGCAGCGCTGGAAGGAAAGATGTTGAGCAAAAGGAGTGTGCCCTCTCCTCACGCTGATGCAGGGGTGGTGGAATTGCCCTCACCGGGTGTCCGCTCTGCTGCTGCTCATATCAGCCGCCCAGAGGGGCTGGTGTGAAGGTGCTTTCCAGCATGTGTCCTCAGCAGATTGTCAGGGAATGTTTCTGCACGCTTTTTCTTGCTGTGCTTTCCCTATGACTGCCCCAGAGGCACAGGCACTGTTCGGCTGCATTCCAGCCCTTCCCTTCCCAGCACTCCTGCTGCACTGTCAGGGCACGGGCAGCCCGCAGGAGAGGCAGGCAGGGTCCTAAGCTGCTCCAGTTGCTATTCCGTAGCAGTTATGTTGTCTTCTCATATAAAGCAACTAAACCATAGGGATAAGCTGGGAGGTGTGATGGGATGCCATAATACTTCCAAGTAAGGGAGCCAAGGAACGAGGGACATGAGAAGAGAGAGGACATTTTCCTTCTCTTTATCAGTGTATCTTGGTAGAAGTTAGCCCAGCCAAGTGCAGAGACCCTAAATTATTTAAAATCTGGATCATTACTCATTTTAACTGGAGATTTTTTTTTTCTCCTGTAAATCACAATCTACTTATTGAGCATATTTTCTTAACAAGTGGCATTGCTGATTTTGGGGAATCTGGCTTTAACACATAGAACTGCTGAGCCTAATTAGCTCGCTGGATTAACTGAGTTTCTGTTTTTCAGCTAGAAGTTATTAGGAGCCGGCACAGTAATGCGACAGACCACTAGGATCCTTTATTTTTGCTTATCTTTGAGCTTTGTTTGGATGTTTTTAATGGCTGCTTGTGAACGGTGTTTGGTTCTGTGCTGAGATTCAAAGTACAGAGCGGGGAGGGATCATTCTCCGATTTTCAGTGTAGTCTTCTCTCTAAAATAATCACTGACCCTCAGCAGAGCTGTACTCCTAACCACCTCCTCTCTCCCACCCCAAAACTTGCACTTGCTGTGCCTTTAAGCTGCATCTGGGTCTCTGAGCTCTCTTTAGAGTAACACAGTGAGCTGTAAGTAAGGGTACATATCTTCAGTTTGGTGTTGCCAAAGTGTAGAGTACACATGAACCAAACTACATAAAATTCACAAAGCTGGGACAAAGGCTGGGAGGAACTTCTTTCTCTTGTTGGTTGAATTATTTGAATGAAGCCTGTGTGACTTCTGCTCCACTGCTGGCACAAAGCAGAAATGAGAAGATGGAGGAGCCGTCTTTCTCCGTGTGCCTTCAGGGCTAGCGTGGTGGTGCCCAGCTTAGAGCTGGGCTGGCACCCTCAGAAACCATACACTCTTTAATATGTAAAGGTAAAAGTAGAGTTGTGTGATAGCAACGGCTTTTTTGGGAGAAAGTTCTATTGTGAGATCAGTCAGCAGGACCTTAACAAAGTGGGTAACTTTTATGTCATTTATGAATAACGGGACATTCCTTGTCAGTTTTGTGGACTGTTTAAGCTTCATCAGCTTTGGTGCAACTTTTATACAAAAGTTACAGCTCTTGAATGAGCCCTTTTTATGGTGAGAGGGGTAGTTCCCTGACTCTTGGGAGAAGAGGCCAACCCCCATCTTGCTACAATCTCCTTCAGGTGATTGTTGAGAACAGTGAGATCTCCCCTCAGCCTCCTTTTCTCCAGACTGAACAACCCCAGCTGCCTCAGCCACTCCTCATGAGATTTGTGCTCCAGACCCTTCCCCAGCTTCATTGCCCTTCTCTGGACATGCTCAAGCACCTCAATGTCTTTCTTACAGTGAAGGGCACAAAACTGAACTCATTTCAGGTGCAGCCTCACGGATGGGTTTCTGTCTTTCTGTCAGGGATTTGCTTTTCTGCCTTTGGTAAAAAGAAGCAAAGATGCTCTTTTGTGCACCTGCCACATGCTCATGGGTTGTCACAGGCACAAGGATTGTTCAACAATATGAAATTTTCTCTTAAAAGACAACAATTGTAGGGGGAATCCCCCTACATTTTATATGTATTTTGTACTAGTACAATTGAAGATAAGTCCCATACTTGGCTGCAGCAACACTTTTCTCCTGCTCTTGTGCTGTAGTGTCACACCCCTTCCAGATGTGGAAATTTCCCAGTACTGAACCTGAGCACAGTGTCCCCTCAGCACAGTCCTTTCAGCTGGCTCCCCTTTCCCCTCTGCCATGAGCACAGTGATCTGGGTTGTGCTAGTGCACCTCATACAAGATAACTAACTGCAGTGGCAGTGGAAGTTTCCACTATGCTTCATTTTCCCTTTAAGGCTAGTCAGTTTCCTCCTGGAACAAATCCATTGTCTCCCCAATGCCTCGTTTCACCTGGTGAAGAATTCTCCAGGTTAAAGGTGCAACACGTTACCCATCTTTCTTCAACTGCTTCATTTTGTTCTGCTAACAAAGCCAGGCTTACAAGGCTGAACCACCGAGGGCTTTATCTCCCCACCTGGACTCATTTTGCCTGTGCCTACACAGATTGCTCCCATTTCCTCCCTCTCTCTCTCTCTCTCAAAATTATTAACAGAAAGACATAACTAAGCAAACTATACTGGTGCATAGTGAACTCAACTGTTACACACCTGTAACATCCGCTGTTGGGCTTGTGCTTTTTGAGCTATAAACTGTCCTTTGTAGAGATTATTCCCATACAGTAAGAGCCAAAAAACCAAATAGAGTCTTTATGTGGTTCTTTCATTACATAAACATTTATTACTGTGAATAAAGCAGTGCATCAGCTCAAAGGAGCAGAGTTAAGACTTCATGATCAAAAATGACTCTCATAGCTACTGAGATATTTTCCTTTGACATACCTCTATAAATAGATTACAAGACACCTGAGGGCATACATCATCTGATGCTGTAACAATACCTGGAGGGAGTCGACAACTTTCTCCTTTTGACCAAGTGCCTAGGAAGACACTAAGGTATAAGATTAATAGAGAGCACAAACATGCTGTCTTGCACTTCCTAAAGCTTAGCTGCACTATTGTATTGTCTCCCTTGTGGAATATTATTATTCCTATTTCTGATGGTGCTGCTGTTGTCATTGAATAGCCAAAAGTCGCATTGTAGTGGGGTGAGCGGAAAGGAAAAACAAAGAAAATACTTGTTATTAATAATGGGGAGGGATGCAGGAAACAAAACAAAGTATATAATACAATTGGGTAAATAATTCCACAGAAAAATCATTATTCTAACACTTCAGGGGGATCTTCCTCTCCAGTATTGCCTCCTTTTTTTGAAACAATTCTGTGTTTGTGTCTCCCATACACAGAATGAGATGCTGGGCAACAAAAATTCCTGCGAATTTCCTGAGCACAGTATTTATTCTTATTGCTTCATTTTCTATTCATGAATTCTGTTTTGCAGCCCTAAACAAAAGCAATTACTGTTTGCCTCTTTTCTGTGTAGCTCACTTTAAACACACAGATTTTCTTAAAGCTGGAGGACCTGGCAGAGGAAGATCCAGGAAGGCACTGGCCATTCTCTGCCCCCTTGGCTGGCCTGCCCCTCACCTGGCAGCACGATACAACAGCCATGCCAAATTACAGCCGCTTTTTGGGGTTCCTCTGCTGGGTGTCAGTGAACAGCTTGGGGGGGAACTTGAGTGGGGAGAGGGGCCTTGGAGGTCAGGCAGTGAGAGTGGAGGACCTTAATGGGAGGAAGAGGGGGACAAAAGAGGAGTTTAATACTGGAAGGATGTCTAGCAGTGATGCTGGAGAATGGCAAGGCCATTGCTTGGTGCTTCACCACTGCAGGATGAAACTGAGCTCTGCCAGGCTGTTTTGGGGAGGAACTGGGAGTGAATGTCACAGTATGGGAGTAAGAACAAGCAAAAAGGTTGGGTGAGGGAAGCCCAGGATAGACACTGATGGAAGAGTGTAGAATTGTCTGATCAGAGAAGAGCATGTCAAAAAGGACATGAACACATGAGAGCACAGCTTTCACACAGTACAGGAAAGGAGTGTGGTACTCCCAAGTCTTAGTGTTTTCCTACAGGTAGCAAATGCTAGCAAAACCCCCTGGTAAATTGTAAGTCATGTTCTCCTTCTCTACTGCTTGTCCAAACAAAAGGTGGCAGCCAGCTGCTGCTGCCAGCTAGTTTAGCAACTGAGGCTATCTGATACGCTGGGATATTCCAGGCATCCTGATGATTCATTGAAATGTAACCACAAATCCACATGAAATTACATAAAATACATATAATAAGAGCATTTGGATCACAAAATCAATTTCTATAGGGTCAGGAAATGTCAGAATTAGAGGGCTAAATATTGTGTTGTCCTTTCAGGGTTCTCCCTCCATCCCCAAATATCATCTTTTTTCAAGGCAGATAAAGGACCTGCTTTAGATATGCATTAGGACTGTACAATGATGTGGTCATTGTCAATAAAAATATGGAGAATAGGTTGAAATACTGTGGAAGAGAAGGGAGGTATTCTGAAAGAACCCGATACCACCTTCAGACTACTTCTGACAATGTGTTCCTAATATTTTTAGATGGGCTACTGGTATGTTCCTGGTTTTTTGAGTATCCTGATTTGAGAACCAGCTGCCCCATTTGCTGTTCAAGATAAGTCAAAGTTAGCTGTACTTTGAATATGAAGACTGTGTAATGATCAATACTCTGAAAGATCTGTGCTTCATACCAAACACCTATATTTAATGAAGTCTTCAATGTTTCAGGTATTATCAGAGGAATATATGCCTCTCCTCAGAGGCATTCATCAGATACTGCATTGATGAGCTCCACAGGGAAAAGAAAAAATAATAAAGAGCCTTTGAGGAAATCAGTCATTCAGGATTCAGAACAGAGTTTGTAAAGTTCTAACAGTAAATAAGGCATAAATCCATACATTGCAAGGCAAGGATTAATGAAAGATTAAATAACTTATGGTTCAGTGAGCACTGTTTATTCTGTGCAGGGTTTGAGGCAGGGCTCTAGTGGAAAAATAGCATCCAGTCACAAAATTAAAGACTATGATTAAACGTACACAGGCAACGGGGATTTATGCAGTGTCCAAGGACACGTATTGTGATATTACGTGCTTCATTCTTCAATGTAAGATTCTATGTAGTTTGAAGTTGAGTATAATTAATCATACATGAGGAAGGGAAATACAGATGTGTATAAGAGGAGCATGAAGATGTACATCTTTCCTTCTTACTGAATGGAAGATGTACATCTTCCTCCATAGTGAAAGAACTAATTTACACTGATCCCAATTTGCATGGTGGTCTCTGAAGAGAAGTAGAGAACACTGCTCGTTGCAGCAGTGCCATATCTCTCTTTTGTGGAGGTTCAATACCTGCTAGGGTTCATATCAAGAGATTCATAAAAACAGCAGGAAAACAGGTAAGTCCTCCAGCAGCTATTGTAATGTGAGAGGGTGGAAGCAACAGAGGAGGAGAAGGAGCACAGTGAAGAAGAGAGAGGTCCTCTCCATATGGAGGCTGTTACTCCATAACATAAATGGAAGCTTTCTGCCTGGCAGTCTGCACTTCTGTACTGTACTTGCTGGCATAAATCGTAGAGATACCTGAGTTTAGTCTCCTGCACACAGGGCTCTTGCCTCTGGACTTTTCCAGAGGTACAGCTTTGCATCCTTTATTTTTGGTTTTTACCTATGGGGGATATCTATGAATAACATTTAATAGCTTTTTTTCTGTAGCCATGATTGTCTAAGAAGCTAGGCAAGAAAAGGTTTAAAAGTAAAGGTACTGTATTTTATTAGACCAAGTGATGTAGTTGGAAAAAATGAGGTGATTTTTAAATACTGAAAAGATTGCAGAATTGACTTACTGATATACAGGCTTTGGAGTGTGTTTTAGATCCCCATGATCATGATGGTTTAGGGTAAATTTCCTAAACTATAAAAACATTAGCGGATGGGATAGAAATACTTTTAAAATGAAGATGAGCATATAAAATGGAGTGATTGTGCTGCTCTGACCTATAATTTTTATTACTTTTGGAGCAGAATAGAAATAGACCATTAGCATTCCTGAAGTTCTCTTATTTGCCATGAAGACATTGATACATTTCATTCTGTTGCTATGAGAAATCTGGGACCTTCTGCTAGCCAGCCTCTGCTTAATACATTGAGCAACATACTCCTAGGAGCAGCAGACTGTGACTTTCTTCAAAATTTCCTGGGTCTTAGTTTAGCTTGCAGAGCCAGAGGATCAGCAGAGGTCTTGCTTCTCAAAGCCTTTCCAGTGCAGAAGTGCAGATCTCCTCTTTGTAAAACTTCTGCTTCCACAGGAAATTTTGCATTTTCAAATAACAGCTTACGAATGACCTTATGAAATAATTTCTAGCCTTTCATTTTTTTCAGACAGAAATACCATGCCAGCACTCAGAAGAGCAAAGCATCTACTTTGTGTCTCACACTGACTGCTAAGCAAATTTCAGTGAGACATCCAGAATGTTTTACCAATATTTTAATTGAAGAGGATAGAGTGAGTTAAAAATTAGGCCACTCATTTTTGTGTCTTATATTCTCTTTTATTCTCTTTCTTTCTTTCCTTCAGAAGTTAGGAGGTGAGAGTTATTGAGAAAGGTCAGTGAACCTGAACAGCTGAACTTGTCTTATGACAGCGTCCAGATTTGACAAAAATCTGTGTTTAGTAATTTTCTTCCTCTTTATGTTATTTTTCAGTGTACAGTAGTGATGTGAGACTAGTTATTTTTTCCGGGTACAGGGTGAAGTTGAGAGCCAAAATGTAGTCTGTGCTGAATGAACAAACTTTGAAATTAGAAATCAGTGCTAACTGGGCTTTTTACTGCTAGGTTCATGCTTTAATCCTTTACAAATCTGCCCTTTAGTTCCCATCTATGTCAGAGGATGAATTCTAAATAGGTATTTCTTCAGTATTGTTATTCTTCTTGCAAGTGGGTATTTCAGTACAAGGCAGATGGCACAGATTATTTTATATTCCTAATGCATCTATCTCCAGGAGAGCCACACCTCAGTGCTGATGCTGGCTGCATGGGTTATGCATTCTCAGGAGACCAACATGTTTAGAATGTATTCTTTTGCACTTTCCCCTGTCATCTCATGTTTTGCTATGATAGAAGCACTGGCAAATGAAAGGCTTGTTACTGATTTCTGTTGAGATGATAATAATTTCCGTGTTACTCTGCATTGGAGTGGCAGTAGCTGGTGTACTAAATTTGACATCTTAATTATTCCATGATGGAAAGGAGGGACACTAACCTGAGACACAGCAGCCTAGTAACTCTGGATCTGTGGATTCAAAGCAGCCTTAGGTCACAAGTGAAATGAGTGAGGCTGTCTCAGTATAGCCTTTATGGATGTTTGCTTCTCAAAGAAACTAGACTGTCTTCAATGTGTCCGGAGCGGATGGAAGCAGAAATCCTGAAACAAAATAAATGTTTTATTTTCAGTATTTCTAGTTGAGCTGAAACTGCAGGTACTAGAAGCCTCAGGAGATGAGAACTCTCCAGAGCTATTGCATCAAAATATGCAGCCCAAATGCTGTTATTTATTCAACCAAAAAGAGAGGTCCAAGAGTTTTGGTGTTTGCCCATTGGTCCCATCCAGTAGGCATAGCTTCAGTTCCCAGCAGTTGCAGCTTTATGCAGAGTTCCTGTGAGCTGGAAATCTCAAGTGAATGAACAAGGACGCACTTGCACCATAGGTCATTTGCAGATATTTAACAGTGAGCCCCAAAAATCTGATCCATAGCCACTGAAGGTATCACCATCATTACTACAGCAAATGCAATTCCTTTAGTGATAGATAAATATCAGGCTGTTGCTGTCTTTGTTTCCAGCTGTAAGTAATCATCCACAACCTTTAGCATAGGGGAGACACTCTTCAAGAGAATGCCATTTCTCAAATAACCATCCAGCTGACCTCCATACCATGGCGATAAAGGTCTTTTAAAAAATTATATATTGTACATTTCTGACTACAGAATTAGATGACCACCTCAAAAGTATTATATATGCATCATTATTCTGTTAAAATTCATATTCTCAGTCCAGTCACAGCCGCACAATAAGGCACCAGCATTTCAAAAGCTGATGCTGAACAATAGAGTAAATGGCAAGAACAAAAAATTTGATTTCTGCCTCAGTGAAAGAAAAGATCTAATATGAAAGAACAATTGTGTGAAATTTGAAGGCTTGATTTGTTTGTTTTTTACCAGCATCATCCAAGACTGACTTCAGTGACTTAACTCTTATTAATATCGAGTTACCCAATGCCCTAGAAGGCAACAAAAAAAATGTGTTCTCTAATCTAATCCAGTACCTTCTTGTCCTCCAAAGCTGGGCCAGGGTTTGTATGCACACTGTGCACTTCAAAAGAGCAGCAGTTTGATGTTTGTTGTTGTGGCTCCTTAATGGTCTCCAGTGCTGGTCTGCATCCCTCTGTTGGCAATGGTAACAATGGAGAAGGACTGAGACCAAAAGGACACAGAAAAGGGGAAGTGGGAAGAGAAAAGAAGTTTGAATTGTAGTCCAGGGTCTTTCAGCATGCTCAGCTGCACAACTAAGTGCAAACCTGAAGAAGGAAACTAATTAGGATTCCATTAAAAAGAGGAGAAAATATCTTGCCAAGACCCAAGTTACATCATGATGGCCAAAGCAAAACCTTGCTGGCTAATGTAGCCTTAATTCATTTTATTTTGCAGAGACAGCAAGCTGACCATGTTGCTCCGAGAGTCCTTGGGGAATATGAACTGCCGCACCACAATGATAGCTCACATTTCAGCCGCTGCAGGGAACTACGCTGAGACGCTCTCCACCATCCAGATTGCTTCAAGGGTCCTCAGGATGAAGAAAAAGAAAACCAAGGTAAGATGATGTGTAACTCCCTTCTTATAATGATGGAGGAAGGAGGAAAGAGGAAGAAGGATTGTGAAGGATCCTTAACTGGGTAGAGCAGCATGTAACAAAATCAGTAATCAGTTCCAAAGTGTATGGTTGTATGTACCCAGTCCTAGGCAAGTGTCAGAGAGCAATATCAGAGGGGTGAGTGCGTCAGCTTCAGAGACACAGGAGTAAGTTCAGACACATCCGTTGTAGCAGGTTTGTAAGCTGACCTTGTTTAATAATATAGCTGTCAGGGAGCATTTATTTTCCTTTATGCTCTTAGTGCTAATGAAATAATGAGTGAAACTGCTGTAGAGTTAAAGAAAATTTGGATTAATTAAGAATTGGATTCGCTATGCTTCTCAGAGAGAGTGGAAAGAAAATAAATGCAGAACAATTGTGTCCAATGCCAGCATTGATGACCTTTTTATTCCTACTGGTTCTAAATATGGGTGATAGATTTTTCAAGAAGAAGAGTGAAGATGGACTATATCCATTTTCATGCTAGAGAATTCTGGTTGCTTCTGTGCAACTTATGTTGTGAATGGGGCAGAATGAGTGAATTTTATGCATTTAATTTAAACTGGCAGACTGACAAAAGCTTTTTTTGTCAATTGATTGGAGAGAGACAAATGAAGGGTTCTGTCCACACACCATCAGAGCACCGTGTCTCCAGAGACCTCTGAGTGCACATTACACAATTCCACACACTGGTAATATGGGGTCATATGTAATGAGTTTTCTTGTTCCTCTTCAAATACACAAATGTACACATACACACAAAATCAAAAGCCTTTGCCAAATACCTCATTTCTTTGACCGGGCTCAGTTAGGGGAGGTATCTTAATCCATATTTTTAGTACTTTTTTTTGAAGTCTTATGATTTTGAGTGGGACTCAGAGCTGGGGCTTTGGATTCTCCATTGAACATAGCTATATGTTCACTCTAGGGCTGGATAAGCAGCTTCAGAGCTCTGTGCCTTAGTTTAGAGATCACCCAGTTCATATGTGACCATGAATTTTTTGTGTATGCAGTTTGTGCAAGGAGCAGCTTGCAATGCTGAGATTTCATAGACTCTCTCTCTTTCTCTCTCTCATGTTGCAGTACACATCAAGTTCTTCTGGAGGAGAGAGCTCTTGTGAGGAGGGCCGGATGCGGAGGCCAACCCAGCTGAGGCCTTTCCATTCTAGAAACACCGTGGACCCAGACTTCCCTATTTTGCATTTATCAAGTGATCCTGATTATTCATCCAGCAGTGAGCAGTCGTGTGACACGGTGATTTACGTTGGTCCCAATGGCACTGCCCTTTCTGACAAGGAACTGTCAGATAACGAGGGTCCCCCTGACTTTGTTCCCATAGTTCCTGCTCTGCAAAAGACCAAAAATGAGGGCAGGTTGGAGGAAGTCAGTGAATCAGGGCCCAGCACATCTGAAAGAGACTGCCTGAAGTGCAACACCTTTGCAGAGCTCCAGGAGAGACTGGATTGCATAGATGGCAGTGAAGAGACCGACAAATTTCCCTTTGAAGAGATGCCTGTTCAATTTAGCTCAGACCAGACATCTAAGTGCGCTGTCTCAAGCCAGCTGGCAGAGCTTAGCCACTTACCAGAGTCAGATAAGGAAGATACGATGCCAGAATGTCAGAATCCTGATAGAGAAGCCAAGGAAAATACAAATACAACACCCAGCAAAACTAGGAAAAATCACTCCCCTGTTCCTTCTGGAGCTCTTACCAATCTTTCAACTCCTCCTTCTCCCAGGAGTGTAACAGGCAGCTCTAGTAAAGAGCTAAACTCTTGTCAGTTGGCACACAGCACCAGCTTGCAGAGCAGCAGAGAAGGGCTCAATACCTGTGGATTCGTGGAAGGCAAACCTCGGCCAATGGGCTCACCCCGGCTTGGCATTGCAAGCCTCTCAAAGACATCTGAGTATAAGCCACCAACTTCTCCTTCCCAGAGGTGCAAGGTCTATACACAGAAAGGAGTCCTGCCCAGCTCCACTCCCCCACCGGCTCCCCTGAGTAAGGATGCTGCCATGACATCTACTGAATCTTTATTACAGCCAGAAATCCGGACCCCACCTGTAGGCATGAGCCCTCAGATTATGAAAAAGTCAGTGTCGTCCAACAATGAGGACTTTGACGAGACCGCTCTCAATGAAGATCAGCAACAAAGCATTTCTCCAGAATCCAAGAAGGAGATTCTGAGCACAACCATGGTGACTGTGCAGCAACCATTGGAGCTGAATGGAGAGGATGAGCTTGTGTTCACCCTTGTGGAAGAGCTGACCATTAGTGGTGTCCTTGACAATGGGCGCCCGACCAGTATCATCAGTTTTAACAGTGACTGCTCTGTGCAGGCTTTGGCCTCTGGCTCCAGGCCAGTCAGTATTATCAGCAGTATCTCTGAAGATCTTGAATGTTACTCCAGTGCAGCTCCTGTGTCTGAAGTCAGCATCACACAGTTCCTTCCTCTTCCAAAGTTGAGTCTGGATGACAAAACCCAAGATGATGGCAGCAGGCGCTCATCCATCAGCTCATGGTTGAGCGAAATGAGCATGGGGAGTGACGGTGAGCAGTCGTGCCACAGCTTCATAGCCCAGGCGTGCTATGGGCATGGGGAAGCTATGGCAGAACCCCCCGTCTCTGAGTTTGCAAGCACCATACAAAGTGCCAGCATGATCTGTGTAAGTGACAAACAGAAGTCAGTGACTGACAACATGCTTATACTGTCGGAAATGGGGGAGGAAGCTTTCGGCAAAGTGCCACCTCTGAAAGGCTGTAAAATATCAGCTCTAGGCAAAACTACTGTCACAATCAAAAACACAGCAAGTCTTAGCAGCTGTGAAGGCTACATCCCAATGAAGACGAACATTACCGTGTATCCATGTATTGCTGTTAATTCCTTCAAAGCTCAAGGCACTGATGATGCTGTACCAGCTGTAACTGCAGACCCAAAGGCTGTTCATCCCCATGATGGGAAAGAATCCATTGCTAAGAAGGTTATCAAGTTTGAAGACCCTTGGTTGAAGAGAGAAGAAGATGTTAAGAAGGACAGCTCTGGGAGCAGTGACGGGCCACGGCCTGATACAGTCACGTTTTCAGCCAGGCCTGAGCACAGCATGAAACAATCCTCTGCAGACAGATTTAGCACCAGCAGTGGGGACACCTCTATTTCCCCAGGATCTGACAGTCTAAAAAGGATTGTGGATGGGTGTGAGGTGGCAGCATCTGGCTCTGCAACCCAAAGCCCTGTTCATTCCAGTGATGCCTTGAAGAACTGTAGCCTCCCTCGAGGGCTCCCAAAGGCAAGCAAGGTGGAGGAATCTGACAGTCATCTCCATCCTACTTCTACTGACAGCAGTGGAGTCAGTTCTCCTGCCCTCCCCCAGTTTTCTAAGGCTAGTCTTGACAGGAAAATGGCCTCTCCCAAACACTGCATACTCACTCGTCCCAAAGGGACTCCTCCTCTGCCACCTGTGAGAAAGTCAAGCTTGGATCAGAAGAACAGAGCCAGCCCCCAGCACAGTGCAGCCAGCAGCACCACAAGCAGTCCCTCCAGCCAGCCTGTGTCCTTCCTGGCCAGCTTCCCTGAGGAGCAGAATGCCAAACAAAAAGGCCCTGGCATAGATAGCAGCATCAACAACAGCAGCAGCAAGCTCTTCAGTGCCAAGCTGGAGCAGCTCGCCAGCAGGACCAACTCCCTAGGAAGGTCCACAGGAAGCCACTATGAGTGTTTGTCTTTGGAAAGAGCAGAAAGCCTGTCCTCTGTGAGCTCCAAAATGAGCCCTGGCAGAGACACCACCATGCCTAGGGCTGGAAGGAGCCTCAGCCGCAGTGCCATGTCCTCACCCACCAACTCGGGCCTCTCCCAGTCAGCAGGTGCCTCCCCAAAAGCCAGCCAGTCAAAGATCTCTGCTGTCAGCAAGCTCCTGCTGGCAAGTCCCAAGGCCCGCAGCCTCTCTGCCTCTGCCACCAAAACACTCAGCTTCTCCACCAAGTCTCTGCCTCAGTCCGTAGGGCAGAGCTCCAGTTTGCCCCCAAGTGGGAAGAACATGTCTTGGTCAATGCAGTCCCTCAGCAGAAGCCGGGGCTCCAGCCTTGCTTCCAAACTGCCCCTTCGAGCTGTCAATGGGCGGATTTCCGAGCTGCTCCAAGGGAGCACCGGTGCCAGAGGCGTACAGCTGCCTGGGAGCTTGGAGCCAGACGAGCGCGGGGGCCTTCCCGGAGATGAGAAGCCAGCTGTTCACATGCTGCCTTCGCCTTACAGCAAGATCACCCCTCCTCGGAAACCTCACCGCTGCAGCAGCGGCCATGGGAGCGACAACAGCAGCGTCCTGAGCGGGGAGCTGCCCCCTGCCATGGGGAAAACAGCCCTCTTCTACCACAGCGGGGGCAGCAGCGGCTACGAGAGTATGATGAGGGACAGCGAAGCGACGGGGAGTGCCTCCTCAGCGCAGGACTCCATGAGCGAGAACAGCAGCTCTGCCAGCGGCAGGTGCCGGAGCCTCAAAACCCCAAAGAAACGACTAAATGCAGGTAAGCTTGTGGTGGTGAGAAAGAGAGACGCAGACCAAAGCAGATTAGTATGCAGTGGGTAGGCTGGCCCTAAGGGCGAGCTGATTAAATAGCAGTTCCATCTCTTAGCTGAGAACCAAGGACATGGTAAGTATCCTCGGCTCTGCCTATTTTTGTTTTGGAACATTTCCTAATTCTGTGTGATTGTATTGTCTTTGCAGTGGCGTCTCCTCCTGACCTCTTCCCCTTAGATATACTTAAGATGAACAAAAACTGGTTAGTGTTGCCGGTGACAGCCACATTCAAGTATTCATTTATGCAAATATTCTTCTGATTTTGTTCCAGAAAGGTGCCTTAATATGTGTGTTTCACCAGCCCAAGACAAGAGTCTTGCTGAATAGCTGTATCTTTTGTGAGCCCAGTTCTTTTCCTTGTGTGCTCTGGATGCCCAAAGGTACAAGATGCCCTACATCTGAAACCACTGTTGATTTCCCTCTCCTCACATAGAAGTTGGAAAAAAAATGTTTCCATGACCCTTGAAAGATGTTAGCCTGTACCTGAAACTCTTGCCTTTTGAGTTGTGGCCTCTTCTCCCAGAAATTTATTGATAACAAATAATAGATAATATTAAGAGCAATATATGGGAACTACTGCACTGAAGCACTTTCAAATCTGAAATTTTTTTAGTGATCATGGAGTGGATTGGGAAGACTTCATCTTTGTTCAGACATAATCCCCAGTAGCTTCACACTACATCAGGACTTTTTAATTAGATAGCTAGAGCCTCATGGGTCATATCAAGAGTCTGTGCAGGTACCTCTTTCCACTAGGGGAAGTTTCATAAAGTTGCAGAACAGGGGTGGGGACCATTCATGAGCTGGTCAGCTCACATTTTTCCTGGGTGTTCCTTTCGCAACCTTAGTGCAAGTCCTGCCTAATCTACTTCTGAAAAAAATTCAGGTTGACATTGGACCTGGTGGCACAGGTATGTGGAATATCAGTAGCTACTTATTCTACAGTAGCTGTGTCTGTCCAAAATGTGTTTTTCTCATAGCGTTCCTAATTCACCAGCCATTTCACTTGCTGTAATACTCCCCTCTGGAATTCATTTCCAGTGAACAGAGTAATGTATAACTCTCCCTTTCTTTATGCTCTTGACTGTGGTAGCAGAAAGAACGTGTGTAGCACAGATGTAAATGCAGTAGATACTGCTATTAAAACAACATCCATAAATGCATAGCTGATTGTACCTGTTCAGGGGATGCATCTGAAAGTGATCATTCTACATAATGGAAGCCCAGACCAAATGACTAAATAATATTTCTGAAGTTAATTTTGCATCCTCTGAGAAAATTTCTTTTCCTAGCCCTTCAGTTAAATGGTACTAAATTGATTTTCCTCTTTCTGAGGAGCTCTGCCTCTAAACATCCCTTTCAAATATAAACTTTTTAAGGAAGGAAGAGAAAGATGATTTCTCTCTTGTGGAAAAGGAAAACAAAGCTGTCCACAGAGATGGCATTTATGGGTGTAAACTGACAACTTGATTGTGTCTTGTGGAGAACCTGCCAATCTAATACGGACTTTTTCCACAGGTCATTTAGGTGGAAAAGTTTATCAAGTTCTGTGAAAACAGGCAGCTGTGCAGATGAGGGAACAGATTAGATACTAGAGAATGTCCCCCTTACTCCTCCAAGGGAGATATTTTACAAAAATATTCTGAGAAAACTTCAAGCAGAGCCTCCGGATTCTTTAGATTCCAGAGTTCATCCCCAAACTGAAGGACTAGAGGACCAGGATTTGTTTACACTGATGCTCACAAAACTGCTTGTTTCATTTCACTTCTCTCTGCTTTGATAGCACATTGGAGGCTGGACAAGGCTGGAAATATGGGTGAAAAAAGCATTGTCTTTGTGGTGTTCTAATTACAGACAAACTTTATATGTGCGTGTTGTATTTTATACCAGGGCTGTATTTTGGCTCACAGCTTTGGCTTTTGATAACCCCTGAGCAGGACTAAACATTGTGTCAGTGGTCATGAAAAGGGAGTTTTGAGGAGAGATCTGTTTGAGACTCAGGTTTAAGATTGTTCTTGTAGCAGTCTGGAGCACACACCAGGAAAGAAGAGGCCTTGAGCCTGCCTGGTGGAAGAGTGACTGATTTGTCATACAGTGCAGGTATGCAAAATTAGCAAGTGATGGTGTAAGTACAAACCTTTCATTAGCAAGGAACATGAGGAGTCCTAGATTTGCTGCTTTTTTACTGCTGTGTAACATTTGACCTGCCTTCTTCCCCAAATACACCTTTTTTTTCTGGCCAAGAGATTAATCTCTTTATTCTAATTGCTGGTGTGAGTTGGTTCCTCTCCCCTTCGTCAGCAACATTGCAATTATCTGCCTGATGCTGGACATGAATCTCTGGGGTGGAGGGTTTTCAGTGAAGGGCCTGTCTGTGTCCTTGGAAATTGCCTGTCCCGGTGGACTCAGCATAGCCTGGCACACTGACCTCCCTCAAAGTAATTTACAAATCTTCTCTCTTAGTTCAGCATGTCACCTGATGTGGAGAGATTCTCAGTGAATCATCTCTGATACTTTACTTTTGAGAGTGAATCCCTATATCAGCAAGTAATTCCTGTATTGTTTGGAACAACTTGTGTGTAAGTGCAACCAGGGGTTTTATGGAAATTTAAAAAACTCAGTCTTTACCACCATCCCTATTTCTAGCAGAAAATCACCGCCCAGAAATTAATCAGGCTTCACTTTCATATAATCCAGCTCCTGGTTGTATTTGGTCCTGCAGCAGTGAAATCATAATTCTGTTTTGATGTGTTTGATAATAGTATAATTTTTCACATGTCAGCAGATTTATGATGGCATAAAACCCAGGATTATTACTTCAGTGCAGGAGAACATGAAGGAGGAGTTAAGATATAAGGGAGAATAGAGCTGTTCACATATGTATTTTTATTGTATAATGAAAAAATGCAAAGTTTTGCAATCTTTCATCCTCTGTAGCATCTCCTTTCTTATAGTGTGAGTGTTATCTCTTAAAGAACACTTTTTAATGAAAAAGATAGCACACAAAGGTTCTGAGATCTTACAAGACAGATATTATTTTAATACAAAGTGTCAAGAGCATTGGACCTTTCCTGATTTGCGGTCACAGATCCACTGTGCTGTAATGGATATGGCACTATAGATATGCTCATTTCAGGTCAGGCAACCTTGTCCACTTTATTTATGATTATTATTAACAGAAATGCTAGCTGTCAGACACGATCAACATGAATCAGCCCAAGGCCCCTGTAAAAGGAGCTATAAAGAGTCTTTAAGAGAATCACCAGAAGATCTCACAATTACTTTTGAAGTTCTGACACATTGGAGGGACATCATTTTTTTCTTGAGATTAAGATCTTGTCTTTCACTGCTCTTAAGTGCATTATTTGTATGTGTAGGTGCTTCTGCCCTGAATTTCATACATGAAGCATCAGACCTACACTGACAGCTTTTGAAGGATAAAGCTAGTTCATATCCTTCATTGTTAGCCTTAGGTTAATTTTTGGGCTCTGCCTGGGTACCTGTACGGTTCACAGACAGCACAGTACAAATTTGTGTGTGTATATAAAAATTAGAAGAAAATAATAATTTAAAAAATTCCTTTTGCATTCTAGTACCTATTGAAAAATCATGTGTTTGCCTCATGAAGCATGTAAGCTTTTCCCCTGAAGCTAACCTCTGCATTTAATAAACATTCCCATTTTTCTAACATCTACAATTGGTTCTGTGACATCATGTCAGCATATATTGGCCCAAAGTGACAGTTTGTGGCAGAAACAAAGCTATTTAGCCCTGATCTATGGTTGTACATTTCAAAGCTTTGTATAGCTTCTCTTTAATCCACACTGTGGTGCAAGTATTATTCCAGATCCCGTTTTACAGATGGAGAAATGAAGGTAGAGAGTGTTACTGACTTGCCTAATGCCCTCAGCCAAGTGAGAGCCAGATCCAGGGTTGAATTACAGGCACCCTCGACTCCTAACCTCAACCACAACTGACTTTACCATACATCCTTCTCTGCCCTTGCTGAGCAATGGAAAACAGAGTTCCATTTGTTATTTTCTTTTTGTGGCAGGCCCTTCTTCCTTCTCTGCCTGCAATCGTCTGTACAACTACATTGTACTTTGGTTTCTTTGCTCACTCCATTAGCCCTTCCCTGTAAGAAACAATTGGCATCTCAGCCATATTTCTGTCTCTGGCTCCAGCCTCCTCTCTCTTGAGTAGGCAGTGCTGTCTTGAGCAGGGCGCTGAAATGTTTGGGCATAGTTTGTACAGTTACAGGTTGCAGCAGAACTTTATTATTATTTTTTAACTTCTCAGAAATTTATTATTATAATTTACTAATTTATTTTTTTTAACTTCTCAGAAATTCCAAGTGCAATTGGCCCAGTGCTGCTCCATTGGAAGGCAGTGGTAAGGGTGCTTTTATAATGCATACTCCTGTATGTGATCAGGAGTGCATTCTGGTCGAACTTTAGTTTTACCAAAGCGGTATTTGTATCCCAGGGGCACAACAGATACAAGAGGGAGGCAGGCAGGGCAGCAAATTAGGGCTTGCAAGATCTGTGTTGTACTCTCTGGTGTGCTGCTGGTTCATTGTATCACCTTGGGCAACTCGTGTAATTTCTGTGTTCTCTTGTTACCAGCTCATAAAAGTAGATAATGCTGGTACAAAAAAAGGTAACAGCAAGATCCTTGGATCATAAGTATTATCTACCTGCCTTTTGCTCTTCTGGTTTGATTTTTAGCATCTTTTCCTGAGTTTAGTTTGGATGTATGTGGGCATTGCTTTAAAATTATTCTCAGTGCAAAACATGACTGGATGATTTCAGAGATGGAACCTTGGTGTTAACTCTGGGTCTCGCCTACTGTGAGGTAATAGCAAAGAAGGAGTCCAGGCTCTAATGTGATTTATCCAGTAAAGCCAAGTCCTGTTTGCATTTTCATGTTACATACATAAATGTGTTGTTTCCAGTTTTTTCTGCCCTCTCCTACATATATTTACAGGTTCCTGTCCCTTACAGAGAGTGCTTCAGTACTCTCTGTAAGGAAACCTCGTTCCCTGGGAACAACAGAACAGGAGGGGTTCTGAGATCATTCATCATAAACAAGGCCTTTAATGGAGATTACACTGATCTTACTGAAGCTGTTTTCTTTCCTGTTCCCTATGAGATAGGGTTGGGTACCTAAGAAAGTCCCCATCCCATGTAATATTGAGTTAGACATATAGGCTTCTGTCTGTCACTGCTTGCAGTGCTCTGCTGAGATGGGACAGACTGCTGCTGAGGAGTGTGTCTCCTTTGATTCCTCTAATTGAGGCTTTTTGGAGCTGAGTCTGAGCTTGGAGCTTTGTCGGTGCTGGGGCTTCTGCTAGCAGGGTGAAGCACTGAGGGCAGTGATCTGTGGCCCAAGCAGGGGGTGAGCAGCAGCCATTAGGTGCTGGTGGGGACCACTGCCTCGCAGCTGGTGTGCACAGGCCCTCTTATGGGACCAGACCTGGGACTGGAGCATGAGAAAAAGGTGCGAGACAGAAAGGAGTCAGCTCAAAGACATCGGACTTTGGGCACAAAGTCCTCAGTAAAGCACTTTCCTGTTGGCTCAGTCAGGGCCATTGATACTTAACATTTTCCTGAATGTTAAGTATCAGTGAACATCAGAAAACAAAACCCTAAGAAATATTTTTGGAAATCAGGCCAAGCAGAAACAAGACTGGGGGAAAATTAAGGTTTCCAAAGGCTGAATTCCTGAAGTTTAAAGCTATGCCCCTGAGTTGTAATTGCATATCTCAGAATCTGGAGAACCCTGCTTTTGTCAGTCCAGAGTAGGATTTGGGTGTGTGTATGTGTGTGTGTGTTTGTGCATGTGCTTGCATCTTCTTTGCATTGGGGACTATCTGACTACAGATAATTAAAGATTCCTGCTGCAGCATTTTACTACATTTGTAGTAAAGTTTCATGACTCCTTGTAGCTCTTTCTCGGTACTAACTTTCAACACCAAAGAAGAGCAAATTGCTACACGATTTTATACACTTTAATAAAAAGACAGACTATTAAGACATGATTAATTATCTACAATTAGCCTTCTTTTTTCTCATGCTAGTATGCTCTGGGTTTCACTGGTGGGATGGTTTTAAAGACGGAGATTTAGAGGTTCCTGGAGGGCCCTGAAAACTCTATACTTGAACATATTTACTCTCTGGAAGCACTTAGCCCCTTCTGTGGAAGAAGCAGAAAAAGCCAGAGGCTGAATCTATGGACTGTAAATTATGAAAGTCTGTCTCCAACCTATATTGCAAAGCATCACATTTTGAAACATGGCCAAAATGATAATGACGAAACAAAATACCAACAAAGAGAGTCTGAGCTTTTCTTGTTGAATCCAAGTGAAAAGGAATTTGGTTCATGTTTAGACTGCCTAAGGCACAGTCTGGGGAGCTGAAAATTGCCCTTGTATCAGAAAGCTGCAGGGCACCTCCAGCATTTCTACTTTAACTTGCTTACAAGTGATGGTAGCTAATTGATATCCTGTACTATGCCTTTACCATGACAAAGGATGTTTAGAATTATATGAGAAAGTGCTGTTTGCATGCAGGTGACCACTTTATGCATGTGACTTGCTGACTGGATGGCCCTGGGGCGAGTAGAGGGAGGGGAAGTGCAGGCTTCAGCTCCAATTTTTTTTTTTTGTTCATTAAAACAACAGCATTGATTTTCCCAGGTCAAAGCCAGGCCATTTCATGCAGCAAATCTGTGTTGAAAGGGATCAGAGTAATCATTTTTTACACGCTTGACTACTGCATGCCAGCACTGAGCTTTCAGCCACATGAACATAGGAATGATTTAATAGAGGAAGTGGCAGCAGGCTATTGTGCGTGGTGAAGGCTCCATGTAACATGCATGACTGAGTCGCACACCATTAGGCTGGGTGTAAATAAAACCTGCTCCTGACACTGCCACAGAATTGGCTCCCTGGAATGCCTCCACCACTGTCCTGTTGGAAGCTAATGTTCTGGCTTTAGAGCCCTTCCCCCTCCAGCCTCTGCTTTTGGTGTCTATGTGACTGCAGCAGCTCTTCAATGCAGTATTGTAGTAATAGTAACCAGCTTCTTAAATAATGCCACAATGCTGACAAATACCTATTAAACCAAAATCCAGCCTGAAGAGAGAGAAATGTTTAGAAGAGGCTCTGGGGGTTTTTTTGGGTTTTTTTTGGTTTTTTTTTGGTTTGTTTTTTTTTTTGCTAAGAATTGTGGGTGATATGCATCTTCCGTGAAGCATCTTCCAGATTACTTGTCAACCTGCCACGCCACAGGAGGGCTGCTTTCTGATCTGGTTTCAGCAGTGCTCGTTCACCAGCTCTAAACTGCCCTGAAAAGCTCCTTTTAAAATAAGACAGTAATTCAGAAAGCAAGGTTAAGAAATAAACTGGGTAGATAGAAATGAACTGTGTAGATAGAAAAAAAAATTAGAAGTTGGCTGTACATCAGCGTATTCCTTTTACCAGTACAGAAACAACATANTGTTGTCATAATAAATCATTATTATTATGATGATGATTCGGCTATCTCATTTATAACACCTAGTATAGGTGTGGATGGAATATTATAAGTAAGCATTGCTTTATTCCAATAAACAGCAAACAAGTGATTTCTTGCCTCAAGTGTCCTTGTATTTCTTATCAATTCACAACAGTAGGCTTGCACAACAGTCAATACAGAATATGGCCTGAATTATTTTACAGTGAGATGGACATAGAAAATTTTCTTCTGAATGATGGATCCTCGCAGTGTATCCTATTCCAGGTGTTTGGGTGCAACATGGTCCTTTCTATGCAATCTGTGTAATCTGGGTTGTCAGGATGAGTGACTGCTGTTTAGATTTTCTGGCAATATAGGCCTTGGTGCTTTCGTGTTTGGAGTACTGACCTCAAAATGGGCACCCTAAATACTTCTGGTGAAGTCTCCGCATCATCAGAGGGGCCTTCCACTTGAAAACACTGGGAATGACTTCCCCTTCAGGAGGGGAACTGTGCAAACTGTATGAAAATCCTTGGAGTGAATAGCTGCGTACTCTGCACTGGGCAAAGTGCGCTATAAAATAAACTAGGAGAAAGGAGGTCGAAGGAAAGGGGAGGAGTTGGTTCAGTCATGGACAATTGACCATAAGGACAGATCCCATTAGGAAATAAGAATGAGAGGCAAAGTCAGCATCACGTTTTTGACTCAAACAGAGCAGGAGCCCTGTTGTCAGACATGAGGAGCAGCAGAGGAAATAGGATAGATAATCTTTGCCTGTAAGAAAAGTTTGATGCTACAACTGACATTGGTGCTATTGCTGTTGGAGCCACAGAAAGAATAGTGTGAGCTTAAGGGTACTGCTCTAGTTAGCCAGGTCTGGTTTTTGTAATTTCCTTGGACTGTCTGATGAGAAAAACCAAAATACTGAAGAACAGGTTCTGTACAGAAAGGCAATTTTACATCCTCTAACATTAAATGCTGTGGGGAATAGCTTTGGCTCCACATCCTGCCTTTGAGCACTCAATATAAACTTCTGTAACAATGTTATATCGAGTTACAGTTTCATTTTCTGTTTGAAACACCTTGCAATTTCTAGGACAGCATCCCATTTGGATGTATCCTGCTTTGAAGAGATATGCATCACACTGTTTTTCATTAAGATTTTGTACTTGCAGTTTTTGCCTTTAACTTTTTCACAGAAAAGATGCTCAATCTGGAATGTGTGCTTGGAAAGCAGCCTAAGGGGAACACTCCAAAATATACAGTACTTAAACAAAACCAGACTTTTCAGAGCTTTTGCCCTGGTCAACACATACTTTTATGAGCACACATCTTTTTGCAGTTTGGCAATTTTGCTGAGGTCACTGTGCCACCTTATCCTTAAAGTTACCCTCACATACCTTGGTCTGTGTTTCTCATACCTTAAGGCTCCTCTGGGCTTACCTTTGCTGAAATATATTGTAGCTTCAGTGCCACTCTTCAGTCAGATCTATTTTCACACTGCACGCCTTCACTGCTGTGCTGTTTTCTTTATCTTAAACTTAACCTGGTCAAACCTTAACCTATAGCTTAAGGTAGAGGAATAGATCTGTTGCAAAAGCAAATCTTGTATC
The DNA here is from genome assembly GCA_013400675.1 of Oxylabes madagascariensis. Lineage (NCBI taxonomy): Eukaryota > Metazoa > Chordata > Aves > Passeriformes > Timaliidae > Oxylabes > Oxylabes madagascariensis. The sequence continues at coordinate 57,415 of VYZR01003778.1, read as the reverse complement.
GTGTATTTTCATGGCTATTTCACAGCCTGGTTATTCATACTCAAGCTGGGTTCAAGAGGGGTTATTCTGAGAGTGACTAAATTCAAACCAAGTGAAGGACATATCCTTCAGGGCATTTAGTAAATGGCATTTTGCTTTATGTACGGCATGGTCATAAATGAACGTGAAGTTATTTTACACTGGGTCGTCTTACTGGGTTTCTTTCAGATTGATTTTTGATACAAATTTCTTTTTTGAATGGAGGAATGAATTCTGTTTACATGGTGGGAGGGTCAGCCAGTTTGCCAAGGTGCAGAGGTGAGGCAGAGGTGGGAGGGTGCTGAGATCTGCTCCTGTTGAGCTCCCTGGCTGCCCACTTTCTTCATAACTCATACATAGGGAATAGAGGAGTAGTGTGCTGTAATTCCCACAAAGCATGTTATTTATTATTCAGCCAAAATTGATGAGATCCTAACTCCATCAAGTGCACCCAATAAATTTGGGGCTTCAGATAGCTATTTTCTATATGAATGGAAAACTGCATTAATTTTAACAATTTAATTGTTGTGTGTTGTTATGGATGAGCAAGCTGTCAGCTGCTTTGTGATATTCTTCCCAAAGCTCTGCTTAGGCGATATCTCCTTACTGATCCCAATTAGGGTAAAGTAAGATAAAAGCCAGAGACTAAATGGAGAAATCAGTGGCAGGAGTCTCCTGTCAAATGGCACCATTATTTTCTGTACCTGGGCTAATAAACAGCCTATTAATCAGTGCATGTTTGGAACAAACTAGATCCAGTTTACCTTACTGGAAAGAGGAAGATCTTTCATTTTAATTTCTCCTCAAAGCGCTCTACGCCTCAGATAAATCATCCTGAGTCAGCATTCAAGGTGCAGATAAACAGGCATCCCTCTTATTCTTTCTCCTCGGTGTCTTATGCAGCTGTACCCCCTGGAAGCCCCGTGCAGGTCGCCTGTGTTCCAGAGGAGCTCCTTTGCAGAGGGTGGCAAGGCTGCGTGAGGCAGCTCTGCCCTGCACTGCACTATGAGCTGCAGCCTGTCCTGTTGTCGTAACCCTCAGGCAATCCAGACACGAGCTCTGGCTAGAAAAACACAGTGAGTTAATGTCTCCTGCCACTGCTGCACTCTCAGCGGCCCCTCTCCCAGGGGATATGCACTAGTAAAGGAAGCCTCAGGTCAGAGCCCTCCTTCTGGACTGCAGGCTTCTGCTTCCCATTGAGCCAAAAGGATATGAATGGGAACAAAAGGAAAAAAAAATTACCATCATTCCTCTACTTCACACCCCAGCAATCTGTTTTGCTTTGCTCCAAATAGGAGCCTAATGCTGTTCAGGTGGCAAGATGCATCCACCTGCATTTCCAGTCTTGAACCTGGACTTGGACTCTGGCTGGAGACAGAGTTTTTCCAGTGGTGTGGTTTAAAAGTGCTTCATTACACAAGAAGGTGGTTTTAACAGCCACAGTGGGGAAAAGAGGAAGAAGATTAAACATCACAGAAAAAGGCACTACCTTAGTCATAATCCAACCATGCATGGAGAGCTGGGCAAAAGGAATTTCCAGTCTGCTCAGCTGCTTCCTTGAAATGCTAGAGCTAATCTGAAGGCATGTCAGGAAAGGAGATCTGACCATTATTGTGGGGCAGAAAGAAAAAATAATTAACTGGGTGCCTTAAACAGAAGGTCAGATCTGATGCTTGTAGATTATCTCTGGCTCTGAAAGTTTTTGAACAGCAAAGAGATTGTATTTACACCCAGACAAAATTTGAGAGACTGCTTCTGTGAGACACCATGGCCAAAAGCCTCAAAAGTATTTAAAAACATGTTTAATGCCTGAATCTTTTGGTCTTGAATGACACCAGGATGATACTCAGGGCCCTTCCCATCTAAGCAAGCAGAGGACTTGTTTCCCAGGAGGGGCTGAACCTATTTCAGGATCTCTCCCTGCATGTAATAAAATTGAATAGTCCACCATGCTCTCTCACCTCCCTTCAAGTATGCAGCTGGTCCCAGTATTTGGTTACCTTTCTGTAACACTGCTGACAAGAGTCACCCTTAGAATCACAGTTTGTTGGGGTCTTCCCAAACTGTCTCTCTTGTTGTCAGTTTTCAGCTATGGTAGTGGGTCAGGTCTTGCCTTGCCTTTTATCAAGATCTGACTCTTCTCTTGATCAGGCAGTTTAATCTAGAGATTAACTGAAATGCATTCAAGGTAAGGGAATGCTGACATTGTCTTGCAGTGACTGGTACCACAGAACTAAAATAACTCCTGCTTGCTGGTATTTGTAAGGCTTCATTTGTTCTGGCATGAGTTTTTTTGCTGGGCTGCAGTTTGAGCAATAAACACAACTATGGTAAGTGTCATAGGATGACAATCTCAGGTTGTTTGGTATAAAGGGGTCATGTAGAGCTCCCTGTCTATCCTGAACTCTTTGTCAATCAACTCTGGCTGTGCTTTCTTTTTCTCCCATTGGGTTATCTCAGATGTATCCAAATAAAAGCTCTGTAGACTAGGCTTTCCTATAGACCATTCTCATCCATTTTAAAGCTAGAATTTACAGGTTAATTACTTGTCTCTAACACAGACCTACGGGTTTCTAGCACTGTTGTACTCAGAAATCACGGGATAAGATGTGAATAGTTCTCCAGTCAGCTCAGAAGCAGACTCCCATGAATGAAACTGTCACTGTTGGACACAAGAAAAAGATGAAAGAATCTAAGTGTTTTTAGAAGGCATAGAGTGCTTTATTGCCTAATTCTTACTCTTTTTATAAGGTGCTCTGATACAGACTTAACATTATTGGTGAACAGGAATGACACCTCTCTAATCTTATTGGTTAGACTAGAGAAACAGAACCAGAAGGCAAAAACACCACCTGGAAAAAGATTGTTTTGAGAAAGATGGTTGTTTACCTATATTGTTTTGAGAAGAAGCTTTCCTGAGAGATTATTCCCTTGGGAAAAGACCAGCAGCTACTAGCAAGCTAAAATCTCTCAGAGTCAGGAATATCAGGCCTACATGAAAGTAGGCAATACTTTCTTACTTGAAAATCCAAAAATTCAGCAATCAGTAGACATTTGGGGTTTTTTTTAGCTTTTATTGAAGCACCAAGTTGGCAGACATGTTGAAACTTTAGATTCAAGTCTCAATAAATGTAATGTGGGAAATTCCTATAAATGATTTTATCTTGTTTTTAAAATAAAATATGCATGATCATTCAGCATCTCCTCCCTGCTGGCTGGCATCACTTAAGTACTTGCAGCCAAGAAAGCCAGTCAATAGTTTCATTCAAACTTGCTGGCTCTGGCTTTTGTTTTTGACTTCTCCTATCCTTTTGATTCCTGCTGTGTCCTAGGGAAGACCCTGTGTCAGCTACAAAACTTTTTGTTTTGTTGGTTTTTTTTAAACCAAACCATTGCTCTGGTTGTACTAAACCAAGCAAAGAAATGCAACCAGTTGGTTTTATTTTTTTATGTGTGCTTTTGTTCTTTCTCCCATGAAACCACTGCCATTAGGCCAGGGACATGCATTTTCCTCCTTGCTCTACCATAGGCCCTGACTTGGCATCTTATGTGGCAGACGCTTTGCAGAGGCTGGCTAATGCTTGTCCTTGGAGTGTAAGGGTCAGTAGCAATAAAGAGGTAGGAAAACCAGGCTAGACCAGCTCCATCCTGCTGGCTTGGCTCCTTGGTGAGCTTACCTGTATGTGCTGAGACCTAATCAACGGGGAGCAGACAGGCTCTGTGAACTTCGGGGTATGTGTACTCTTGAGTGTCAAATCCTGGAGTCAGGCGCCAAGGAACACTGAGGGTGTCCCTCACGGTGAGTGGGTTCTGCACATTGCAGCTACATCTCCCATGGCCTCCCTGGGTTTTCCCTCCATTTTCTTTTATGTCTGAGAAGGCCAAACGTATATCCTTTGTAGATTTCTCTGCAATGAAAAGGAGAAGCAATAACTGTGCTAACAAGCAATGGCACTTCTCCATTTGCAGGTTCACAGAGGAGGAGGCTTATTCCAGCTTTATCCCTTGACACTGCCTCCCCAGCAAGGAAGCCTGCCAACAGCCCCGGGGTCCGCTGGGTGGATGGGCCGCTGCGGAGTGGGCAGAGGGGGCTGGGGGAGCCCTTTGAGATCAAAGTCTATGAGATCGATGATGTGGAGAGGCTCCAGCGACGGCGAGGCGGGGACAGCAAGGTGAGTGCAATCCATGCCATCCCCTAGTGGGCGTAAATTGCAAAGGTCAGCACTTAAAACATAAGATTGGGAGGAGTACCTGAGGTTGAGTATTTTAGAGTAATGATGCATTATAGACGTCATTATTATTTTCAGGCATTTTTTTCTTCCTAGCCTCTGACACTTATTGAAGTTATTTGTGATGTTCGGAGAAACTTGTTAGAGTGGGGTTTCCACTGCACTTCACCCACAGCAGATTTGGTTACGGAGGAGAATGTGAGATAGTGTTGAGACCTTCACACAGGCTTGGATGAGGATAGTTCTGGTATTGGAATTGCTTCCTCACTAGTCCTCAGATGGTTTCATTTGCTACACGTCTTGGTGGCTGCCACCCCTCAGAAGTCATGTTGAGGCCAGGCTGACTGTCTCCAGCACTGCACCTCATGCTGTTACTGTGCTCCAGAGCTTTACAGAAAATATATCTTCTTTATTAATGACAGTGAATTGCTAGAGCTTTTCATAACATACTCCCTTTGTTTAAGGATGTTTCAAATTTGATATTGCTACCAGTTCTCTTATTTTAAAATATGACTAATGCATTACTTATGCACTAAGCGCAGGGGTGTATTTAGGCTTTCAATGCAGCAAGCAGTGGATTTCCTACTCCCAAGAGCTTAGATTTTCTTAGCCAAACTGTGGTGAAAAAACCAGAAATGTTTTCCTACAGTTAATCTAATTTCAAGATGCTGCCTGTTATTAATTATTATGGTTTATTGTTAACTACCATTGCAAAGTCTCCAAAGCTCACTGATGGAAAACATGAAAACCAAACAAAAGCAATAAAAATAAAGCAGATGATGGATGATTTCATTCAGTGATTCATAAGCTTCCAGAATAAATGGCTCATTGTCAGTATTATTGATTGGAAGATCATTTCACTGAATGGACCTGGGTATTTCTTCTCCTCTTCACCTATTCTTTCCCTGCTTCTTTTTCCTGGTTGGCAGGAGGTGATATGTTTCAATGCCAAGCTGAAAATCCTGGAGCATCGCCAGCAGAGGATCGCTGAGGTCAAGGCCAAGTATGAGTGGTTAATGAGAGAACTGGAGGTGACCAAACAGTACCTGATGCTGGATCCTAATAAGTGGCTCAGTGAATGTAAGGGCATCATTTTATTGCCTCACATTGTAGGCTTCCTTTGGTTTATTTAATAGGGGGATGGAAGGAAGCAGAAATGTCTGGTAAGAGTGAGATGTAAGCTACTGTTTGTAAACTAAAAGGAACCAACATATGACCTGAGGGCAAGCTTTAGATTGACTGTCTTTCTAGAGCTAGTTCCTATAATTCTTATTAAATGTTAACAGTAGAACTGAACAATCCTTTTTGCCTGAGAGCTGAATGTTGAAATGGTACAGCATTCTAGTGGTGGAAGTTGCCGTTGGTAGATTAACGTTCAGGCGTTTCAGTCCACAGCTCCTGAAAATGAGATTTTTTTTTTGGCCTCAGATCACTCAAACATATGAGCAATATTATAAATCTGCTCTTCTACCACAAAATGACACTGTGGAGCAAACTTGTCCCTTGGCAGCAGTGGGCTTACATGAAATGAAATGAAATTTGGCCCTTTTTTTATAACTATATATGTGTAAAGTTCAGAGGGCTTAAAGGGCATGCACGTTCAAATGAAGAAGGACCTCAGCACCTCTGAGGAAAAAAACATAAAGAGTACTGCAGTAGTTATATGACAGTTTTTAGTATTAGCAAGCAGATAAGTTCATATCAAAGAGTTCTAGAAAAAACCCCACAATGTGTAAAAGTTTATTTAGGATAATTGCAAGTGACAAAAGGAGGCCAGCTGGTGTGTTCCCTTACAACATCATAACTCTTCCTTTGACAACTGCTTTAAGTTGACGCCAGATTGGTACATCCTGCAAAACAACCACAGTATAGGTTTCAGGAACACTATAAAGGAAGAGAGTTAAAAAGGACAGTTTTAAAGAGGGAGATAATTTGCCATACATTGCTGTCCGCTTACTGTGTGATGCCTTTGCTCCTTATTCCAATATGGTAAGTGCAGAAAGCCTGAAGGGTTGCAGAGACCTCAGGAGCCAGATAAGATGGGCAGTGCTAGCTCAGACAATGTATCTCACACTTGGCTTCCATGGCAGCTGCTGGGCACCTGTGTTGGAGGGGTTGATGTGTGTGCCTTCCCTTGCCTTGCTGGAGTGGTCTAGTGGGAATCACATGGAATAGGGAGAGCTGTGAGGAACAAGGAGCCTAGAGGTTTGTTTTAAATTCCAAGTTCTGAATTCAACAAAGGGATTGCCCTCCCAGGAGAGAGCAGCTATTTAAAGCTCTTTCTGGTCAGCAGAATGTGTGAGAAAGTCAGTACATGCTTAGCATTCAACATTTGCTGGAGGATGATGGAGCACGGCAAAGGCAGAGCAGATCACTCCAGAAAGCATCCAGTGCGACTTAAAAGTATTTTTCACTGTGGACAAGCTGCTGTGTCATTTTAATAACGGTTGAACAGAAAAGGCAACTTTTAAAGACAATGGCAAGCCAGAGGTAGTGTTGTATATGGTACTGATGAGTTTGAAGACTTGAATTAGTTCTGACTCTCCCACCAGCCATCACTAAGTTTTGTCTGCTTTTCCTATCTGTGTATTTTCTTTCTCACAGTTGATCTGGAGCAGGTATTTGAGCTGGATTCTCTGGAATACTTGGAGGCCCTGGAATGTGTTACTGAGCGTTTGGAAAACCGTGTCAACTTCTGCAAGGCCCATCTCATGATGATCACATGTTTTGACATCACCTCTAGACGCCGATAAAGTATGAACCTCAAGAGAATTTGAATGCGCATCTCTGCCATCCTCCTTTTCCCTTCCAAACAGCATCCCAAAGACAAAAGAATGAGGATGAAGGTTGGAGTCAAGTCTCAGCTGTGTGTACGAGAGATTTGCTATACTATACAGAGGAGTAGTATTAAAAAAACAAACAGAACAAGCATGGAAAATGGAGATAGAAGGTTGTTGATACTCTTGGCCTAAAAGAGCACTTTGTGGAACCTTTTAAGGACATGTCTGTAAATAAGAACTGCTGGCAGAAGACGCTTCTTTCCCTGCATTAGCTGAGGAAGGAGGAAAGGTGGTTGTGGGACTTCCATTGAGAGGTTCATTAAAAGAAAACCTATCCAGAAAAACTGTTCAAGTGCCTTGCAAATCTTTGTTATCCAAACATTTATGTTCATACTTTATTGTGTACAGATGGTGCTAGTCAAGAAAAGAAAAAGGAAAAAAAAAAAAACAAATACACTTTTGAAATGTATTTACAGCTTGTTTTTCTCTTGGTGTTTTCTCCTATTTCAGACTTGCTGTTTCTAAGTAACTTGTGTTTGTAGAGATATTTCCTAATCAGTACAACATATGAATAAATGTTAACTGTCTTTTCTTGTTACCAGAGTAAGGCCACTCAAAGAGAAATTCAGCTTTCCCAGATGACACAAACATATTTCTAGCAGAGAGTAAGGTTTGCTTAAATGCTCTTCTGTACTCTCTTATATGCTGGACAACACTGTCATTTTCCCAGCCTGTAGGTTTTACAGTGTATGAGAGAGAAGTGACATTACTGTGAAGTAAATGTCTTTTCAATTTGATCCAACCCCAATAACTTGTTTTCTTGTTCATATATGTTTTGCTTTGTACTGGCTGGTGTTATGAATGAGGAGGTGCTTTTATCCTAACCCCTTTTTCTGCTACTAGTAACTTGCTGGAAAATTGTCCTCTAGGCTAAGAGTTCCCATGTTTAACAGGCCAAAAATGAGTGATTTATTCTTTCTTGAGACTGTGACTGATAAAATGTGGTTTCGCCTCTTTACAACATATACCACTGTGAGACATGTTTTGTAAACTAACATGATCCCTGGCCCAGTGTGGCTGTACTCACAGATGTACCTGAGAAGTGCAGGCTCTGCTCAGCTCAGCACATCTGGAAATAAAGCAAAGGAGTAAATACAGCACTTCAAGCATGTTGGCTATGACATCTTTACTAATCCTCAGTACCTGAAGCCATGGCGAAATTCACATTGACATCAAAAGGACAAGGGTCTGCACCCCCATGCACATCCAATTATTCTACTAGTTGGCCTCTTTATCTACAAAACAGTATGTGGGAAGGAACATCCTTTTTATTTCATAAAAAAATGTGCAAAACCTGAATTTTAATTACATATGAGCATGAAGAATTACTTTGTTGAATTAGGTTTCTTGTTCCTCTATACTGAAATAAGCACATTCACAAAAATTCCTCTCTCACATACATTTGTGCAACCCTCCTGTTGCTTATGAGGAAATAAGACTCTCATTTAATATACTCAACATGCATCAATTAACTGCTGTATTTAAGTGCAACTCTTCTTTTACCTGCACCATCATATCAATGCCATCTTACAATACCCCAAGCAGCAAGTCCCAATGGAGAAATAATACTGGTAGATTTTCTAGTGGTTAGGTGAACAGAAAAGCTTTTTTAAAAAGCAGAAGTAACATTTGTATAGTTTTATTTTCTTTTAGTGCTCTACAACTTGTAGTAACAGATCTTACTCACTCTATTACCCTTGTCACTGGATTTTGTAGAAAATTTTACTTACAATCCTTATATAGGATTATTTGGAAAGGAAAAAAGGTCCTTTGTGAAAGTCACTTCCCAGTCTGTTCCAGAGCAATTTCCTATCATGAAACTTTTATTCTAAGTAAGTATTAAAGACATATCCCTTTCTCTCTCAAAGGAAAAAACCCCAACCAACTCTGAAAATCCCCCCAGACAGTGCAATTTAACTGACTTTCTTCTCTTTATATCAATTTCAGTAGCAGTTACTATGTATTGGTTCTTTGGTGGCCATCTCTTCTCTGCAGAGCCTCATGGATTGAGTACAGCTGCAGAGAGCCAAGGAAATTGTCCCTGCACGCAGTCCATGACTTACACAGGAGTGGTGATGTTTCTATAAATCAAGTGGACACATTTCAGAGCTACTGTAAAATACCTATTGCATGTAATATGCCTCACCCACATTAACTCAATTATTCATTGACTCTTGATTTGGTACTTCTGTACCTTAGAAGGCATTGCAAAAAGCGCGTGTACCTAGCCATTATTTTAAAGAGTAAGAGCATATGTTTACCCTGTTTATCATGATGGACAAAAATTGATCCCCAAAACCAAATTGATTATGCCAACGATGAATTTTGCATACTAAAAAATAGGTACTAATTGAGCAGAATTGTAGTATTTACAAATATTTTATTTCTGAGGACCTAATTAGAGTAGCCATTAACTCCCACAATATACTAGTATTCATATTCTAAAATCCATATGCATTCTTGACTTTCTGTCATTTTATTTCAGAATTTGCCACTATGTTTTTAAGAACTGTGATGGCTTAATACAAAAAAAGGAATGAAAAATTTGTGGAGATTTGACATGATAAAATGTTTTCTTCTTGAAAACAGCTTTTTGCTTCAGAATTTATATTATTATAATTCAAGTGTTTGCAAAACACATAAAGCATTCAGGTCCTTATTATGAAATTGATCTCAGTTTGCAGTAGCATTTTAGAGAAGACACATAAACTTCTGCAAGTCATGCAGGAAACCCCATTCTTTAAGGCACTGCCAGCATAATGCTGGTTTTATGCTGATTTTTTAAAAGGCGTCATGTTGCCCAAAATACACAAGAGCAACATGAATGTAATGCCTAATCATTTTCACATTCAGAAATCAATCTTATTTCCCTGGGACAGCTTTAGTAGGAAACAGCAGTGTTAATGTAATTAGGTTGGAAGGTTAATTCTTTGTTCGCACAGGAGATCACAGCTCTTCACTGTCGGGCTGTGAGATGACTGTGGAACACCAGCACTTCTCCACATCCCCACCGGCACCTGGGGGCGCTTCCTGAGAACTGCTCCTGTTGGCATGGGTGAACCTTTTACACAGAAGGGACAGGAGTTGCTCTATAGCCATAATTCAAGTGTAACCATAGGCTGGAGACTTTGGCTGTGCTGTGGATTCAGGGGTCCCCCTGGTCTGTGTGAGCTCTCACAGCAGGCAGAAGCTGCTCTGGCTCTGAGTGCTGGGTCAATTTGTGCTCTGAAGGGTGTGGGAGAGCCCTAATTCCTGGTACATATGTCACACGTCTTTTCTTTTGCTATGCATGCCTTGCATTTGCCTCAAAACAATTCCTTGTCAATTCATTCAGATCTAAGCAATCCAAAGTATTATTTTACAGAAGGACAAGGAAGGAAACTAATAGTCTCCTTTCTTAGGTTTTCTTCTCATCTCACCTGCTCCGATAAAACTGAAGCACAATTGAATTAAGAATCAGAAGAGTTACAACAGAAGAAAAGTTGTGAGGAAAATTCATCCATCTGCCATGTTTTGGGGTATTTACTGTGAGTTATACAGTAGAAGATCATGCTACTCTTATGTATTTGACACCCCCTCATTTTGTGTAAGGGCCGCACAGGGTAATTGCTGAACAACTGTCTTCGATCCAGCCTTAGAAGACCCTCTGCCATAAATCCTAGCTTCTGAAACTTGCAGGTCCATAAAACAGTAACTGGTACCAAGCAATGGCATGATCCTCTGACATGATTCTTTGTGAGGGCTGCATAAAATGTACAAAAGAGGATCAAAGACACACACTGGCATTTTTTTCTTTTATCTCTAAATGTGGCAATTATAGAGGCTGAAAGCTGGGAGTGATGCTGGGAGTAATACACGCCAAATCCCATGTTTGCTTACAGGACACAGTCAGTCTATCTTGAAGTTTGGGTTTTATTTTTTCACTTTTTTCATTTATCTCAATAATATGGCTTGTCTTAAAATAGGGACTTGTCACTTGGAATGCAAATGTGATGGCAGCTGAAAATTATAGACTCTTTTACAAAAATCACCTTTTACAAATGTTTGTGATTTTGCTGCAACATTTTTAATGACCTAAAACTCATTGTAGAAACAAAAGTTGTACGTACACAGATAAATATGCACACGGCCTGAGATGGCCCCCTTGCACATTGCAGTGGGGAAGGGCCAGACCTGCTCACAAATGGCAACACTACCACTCCCCTTCCCTCCTCCAAGGAGTGCCTGCCTACAAAACTATTCCCCTTGCACTCACCTGGACGAAGTTAACTTATGTCATACTACAGGGAAAACTTATGCTTGAAACTCTGTCAGGGGCTTCTTTAAAAGGTTCGTTTTTACCCCTATGTAGCCAAATTGCTGTAGTTCCCACGTAGAGGCTGTTAAAGCCGTAAAAGTATTCCAGATGAACTGCTCTATATTTCAGAGTGTCATGAATTTACAGCAGGATATTTTATAATCTCAGCTGTTTAACAACAATTTCTGCATATGCTTGAGGCATACAGTATAGTTACATCGACTGAGAGCTTGGACTCTTGGTGTTATGTGAAGCTTTCTGTCTAGTCCTAAAAGATTTAAAATTGTACATTGAAACTTCTGCATTGCAGAAGCAAATTCAGTTCTCCTAAGACAGAGGCTGAGCGACCACTGAAGCCAGTTCGTATGATAGGAAGGATGGTTGCACAGCATCAGGGATGCACCAGCTCGCTGCAGAGATCAAAGCATTGGTACCATTAAATATCAATAGGAGTGGATGATGATCATAGAGAGAGGCATTTCTTCTCAAATCCATGGATGGTGGCATACCTTGCTTAATCTCGATGTTCTCATGGTCTGTGTTTTGTAACTCCACGGGCTTTTGCATTGGCAACACACAGCAGTTTTTGAAGACACAAGGCTGGCTGTAGCTAGCTATCCTAAGATTTCTAAGCAGTTTCCAAATAACCATAGCAAACAAAACGGTGAATGATTTGTCAATGCAAAGTTAATAATCTCTCTCTCTCTTGCATTTATTGTGCGCTCATCCCAGGGTTATCTGAGCTTCCATACCCGTTCCTGGAAATAATAAACCATTTTATTATTGTCTTTATCTTTTCTTCTTGCTCCTTCTCAAGCAACCTTTCAAAACAACAACAAAAAAGTTTCCCTTGGAAATGTAGCACCCTTTTGCCACCAAATTCACAAACAGCAGTGTCATGCTCACTTACGCAAACTTTTGAAGCTCACAAAGGGCGTGATGATTCTGCAAATGGAGGTGCTGAAAGTGAAATAGTAGCATTCAGTAGCATTCAGCTGTATTATTTCAAACTACCTTCAAACCCTCCTGGACAGGAAATAAAACACAACTCAAGCCATCTTACTTTGAGTGGTCCTACTTAAGTATTGAGCAAACTTTATAATAATGGTAATAAATTGGTGCTTGAGGCAGTTTCAGCTATATTACATATTCTCTATATACTATAGATATGGATGTATTCACCTTCTTTATTGTATATGTATGTGTGTGAGTATTTACATGTAGCACACATACATATATGTTTTATGTATGCATAGATACTAACTTTTCTACATTTTACTTCTTTCCCTCCCATAGCTGAAACTGCTGGTTACTAACATCCACATCCACATCATATTCTATGTATGAAGGATATAATTTATTTGTAAACTCAGGATGTTCTTGTTTTATAGAGTTGCTTGTATTTTATAATTTATTTACACATCATGGTTGGAAATGCTTATCTAAGTGCTATGCATTGAAGTGTATGTTTGCTAAATCCATTTCACTCTGTCCGTGGCTATGTTCTTTCTCATTATAACAGTGGTATAAAATAGGGCTAAGGAGGAGAGAAACTGGTAGATATAGAACTTATGCTGGTCCCATCACTGGGCAATTCCCGAAGAGGATATATCAGTAGTATATATATATACATATATATATATTTTATCAACTAAATTTTATGGGGGAAAAAAAGAGAAAGAACAGCATGAGGACACGTTCAAAATGTGGAAAGTCACAGCCACTTCCAAGTTTGTCAACAAATGCATTGAACCTTTTGCCATTAAAATTGTAAAGTTTATTGTTTGCTGGCTAAAAAATATCCCTTTTGTGGTATCTGAGGTGTGAAACATTGTCAAAAATATGATGTCTGGAAAAAAATCAAACTATAGTGGCATTAAATGTTTACTTTTATCTTACCAATATATCTGCCTCCTCCTCCTGACTCTTTCACTTTAGATAAGAGCATTTCATGGTGTTTCATACCAGGGAATGCTTTTGACCGACAAGAGGATGTGGTATCGTAACAGTGAAAGTGAGCAAGAGAGCAAGATGAAACCTAAAAATAAAATGACCAAAGGGGTTCTATCAAGCAAGTGTTACTGAGAAGCAAATTCACCAGAAAACAGTAAGGAATTGCAGGGTTTGGTACCAATGACAGAAATACTACAAACAAGCAGAGCAGCAATAACTTCTCCCCTGCTGCTNTGGCCCCTTTGTTCTGCTTAAGTATCTACAAGTACCAGTTGTTAGTTTCCTGGCAACTTATGGGAAAAAATTCTATAAGGAAAAAAACTAAATCTAACCCTCAACACACAAAGATAACACAGTCACAGACCTGAAATGATCAGGCTTTTACATAAGCTGGTTATGCATATACACAGGGATTGCTCTTTTTCATCTGTGAGCAGGGGAAAAATCTGAGACCAAACAAATATAAAAGAAGTATTCACAGATGTAATTTTTTTATCACTAGCAGTTGTGTCTGTCACATTTCCCTTGGCCACCATGCAGGTAAGTAACACATGGGAGCAATAAAAAGAGTTTGTGTCCATTACTCAAGACATTTTTCTCTCTCAGAGAGGCAGTGGTGGCAGGTTCAGCTGAATCCTGAGCTGCTGCTGAGGTGTGCACAATATCTGCTTGCCTTCAGTTCATGTTTGTGGCGTTCCCTGTTGATAATTAGGAGAGCACCTTGCTTGCAGGACAAGATGTGAACGAGCTCTCTGGACAAATCTCACATGCGTACCAACATCTGGATAAGCCCTGATTAGGACACTGGGCTCTTCCCATTGGAAGAAAACCACAGATCTTATTTCCTGTGGGAAATATTTTAAAAAATCCCAGATCATTGAAAGCATCCTTTAAGACTTATCATCTGCTGGCATATGATTTTCTCATATTCCTTACTTTACAAGGGACATGTTAGCGTGTTAGGCATTAAATATTTTGTTAGCAGTTTGATGAGAATTTAATTAGTTCCTTTCTTTATCTTATTATTATACAGCAGAGTGGCAGATCTAGCAGTCACAGCGGCAGGGAATGCAGTTGTTTCTGGTGACCTCTTTTAAAGGAAAAATATCGAGGTGGATACAGTGGCAAAGGCTGGCATAGGTGGTGTGGAGGAGTCTCCTCCTTTCCCCTCTTAGAGCAGCAAGCCCTGTACTACCTTAGCTGTTGCCCCAGGCCAGTGAATTTGCATGCTGTGCCTCTCCACAGTAGCTGTAAATGAAGATAAACAGCCATTTCTTTTGTCTGTGGGCTGTTCAGAATAGCTCTGATTTGCTCTAAAGAGCTAAAAGGCTTATTGCCTACTTTTGCAGTAATTTATCTTCATTGCTGTTATCATGCAGCCACATCAGTATTAAGGAGCCCGAAGTGCCTTACAGAGACAAAAGCAGAAAAATGGGTTGGTGCAAGTCTTAGATTTTGTCTAAGACAGAACTGATGGTGAGGAGCTCTAGATGAGCTGAAAAGAGAATTAATTCACTCTTGGTCAAATCTGGAGCCTTACAGACCTCAATGCCACACGCTTCTTATTTGAGGCAAGAGAGCAAGGAAAGGTTTCATTCACAGAGTGGGAGCAGGGGCTCTAACCAAATCTGGTGTCCTTTTGAGGCCTGCTTGAAATTGTTGATAGCTCTTGTGAAGTAATGCCCTAACAATGACCAAGTTTTGTCTTTAAAACCACTGACTTGCCACACTAAAAATCAGGTTTAGCATGGAAACCTGAACAACCCCATCTCCTTATGGGGCCCCAAATATGCTCTCTAGCTATTGGAAAACCAGGAGGTCAGGTTGTTGCTAAAGCATGTTCCTCTCCCATAACCATCCGCAAACCAGGCTTCCAGGAACTCACCCTCATTTTGGCTGACAGTATCTGCCTGTAAGACACTGAAGAGGGATGAAGGCTAGAAAATTCAGTTCCCAGTCTTTGAGATGAACACAAAGTTAATATTTAGTTGCTCTGAAAAAGGCCATCTGTGGATTTTACGGTTTATGATAGTTAGTAGTCTTGACAGTTGCCGATCTGGCAGTTTTAGAGGCTGACATCTGCTATTTAACCACTGAGCAAAGCTTTGCTGGCTGTGACCACACAAATACTCTACATTGCTCAAAGACCGCTTTCATAACCTCCAGGAACAAGTAGGTAGCTTGGAGGTCCTGTCCACTCTCAGGAACTATCCTGGCAAGTGCTGACTTGGGAAAAGCTTTTAGACTGCCAAAACCCAGTCCATCTCAATGGATGCTTGTCTGGGGAAAAGACCTGCATTCATTTTCATATATGTTTATGTGTGTCTCTTCTGTGGACCCTTATAGCACAGGTTTGGCACCCATGCCTTGCGTCAGATTGTGAGTTTCATGCCAACCAAATGACAGCCAAACGTATTCAGCTGTGTGTGTCTGGCGCATATCCATATTTCCATTTCTATTTCCTAGGAACCCAAGTGCCGCCAGACACGTTGGGATTATGTGCAGGGCTTGAAGCTTGCTGTGGAGAGGAAGTCACACCTCCAGCAAAGAGGGACCTTCTTCATTCACTTTAAAAGGAGCAGCTACTGTCCTTGTCCCTCTCTCATCCCTGCTCATCTTCATCCCTGAACGACAGAAAACCAGGGAGGTGGGAGAAAACCCTGACATTTTCCTATATTTAGTTTGTCAAAAAAGTGAATTGCTCACTGTAGTTACAATACAGAAGGAAGGGGAGCACAAAGCCACCCTGCTCACTGGGCTGTGCTCTGCAGACTCCTCCACAGCGGCGCCCTTGGATGCTCTGTGCCACCCAGCCCAGCCCAGCCCCTTGCAAACTGCCCCTTGGAGCTTGATTGAAACGAGCTCCTGGTGGCACCGAAGGAGCAGCAGTGCTCCCACTCACCCTGCCTTTCAGCGCCCATCCCTGCAGAGGCGCTCAGCTCGCTCCCTGTCTCTGCTCTAGCTGGATGCCCAGGGACACAACTGTGGAGAGTCATGGCAGCTGCCTGGTTTTATTTAAGAGCAAGCTGTCTGTTACTAAACCATATTTGATGGAAACCTCACAGTACCCAGCAAGGGGCACTGAGGGAGCCAAGCAAGACTCTGTAAATAGCATTTTCTCCTAATTTCTGAGGACAACTGAAGGCGTGGCAATTACTGGAATAAGAAGGAAGATAGCAACTGGCTCCTGGCCCTGTGGCTGGTAACTTGTGTAGCCCTGGGGGCTGGTGTAGCTCAGGCTTATGCCTGCCCTAAGTTTCCAGAGGCTCAAAAAACATTTCTGAAGGTTATATGTAAAGCTGTGAAATCCACAGAAAAGCTTCTGGACAGCCCCCAAGCTGAGGCACTGCAGACTTTGCACCCATTGAGCCCTTCTTTCTGTTGTCAAGGCTGAAACAATGGGAGTACCCATTCCAGTTTTCTTGACAATCAGCATTGTGGTGGCATGATGTGTCTGCAGAGCAGGTCAGTCATAAACACCGTGTGCACACTAAATAAAGCTGTAGCCTAGCAAGAGGGCTTTGTACCTGAAATCTGTGATGGGGGTGCAGTTTGTGTGAGAGTACCAGGGCACTGAAATACTTCCATGGTGAAAAAATTGTTCTGGGACTGATATCTCCACCCAGTAAAATCACTTAAACCCCTGTGACTCATCTTATGAAATATTTATTTATTGCTCCTCTGAACAATTCCTTGCTTGCTTTTATGTCGTTGCTAATAGCTTGCTTTCCCAAGTTTTCCACATATTTGCAACATATGATGGCTCAAGATGAAGGTTTCCCAGTTCTTTGTGGTAAATTAGTGCAGTCATCAGTCAAGGTATGCAAGCCTTCTAGGAGGTTGCTGCAAAGCTATCCATAGTTTCTTATTAAGGTGCTTTTAAGGCTGTTCTGAACAGACCATTTTCACTCCTATACATCACACAGACACGAGGACAGTGATGCTGCCTGTGCACAGCCCCTTGACACGTCCCAGAGGAATGATTGTTCCTCACTTTTCCATACAAAGGCACAGGACATGCAATGGCACCAGCTGCCAGAGGCCTGCTCTGAGGCACTGTTTCATTTTGGGATTCATTTTGTTGTCTCACTGAAAGTAGAAAATCCACTGAGGCTTGGAGAGAAAACCAAACAATCCAAACCCTTATAATGCATTAGTTATGTTGAAGCCAGCTATGAAGATTTAGGACGTTATTTTCCTCCTCAAACAGGGACTTTGAGTAAAACTGACCCTCATGCTAAGCCATTTTGACCTCTTCATAAGCTTACACCATAAAGTGTGGAGGCTGTTATACTGCCTTATCTTGCTGGGATTGTAAACCTTTGAGCTCTAAATTCTATGACCCTAGAAATTCTTCCCTAGGCAAGGTGGAATAGGACTTTCCATTTATTTTAAAGTGCGCAGTAAGGTAACTTGTAGTTAAACCTGTGTTTCAGGTGGGAAATCTGTAAACCCATTTCATTAAAGAATCCTACACCTGGCCATATCCTGGAAGTTCTTCTTGGCTGCAGGACCATGCTGGCTGGCCAGGAGCTGGGCTGCTCACTGTGAGAAAATTCATACAGTGCCTGAGGTGTACACCAGGGCTGAGTGAAGACTGACACAGGGACACTGGTGCCAAACCTGGCTTCATCTGCCTGGGACCTTCTGCTGGCCTGAGGCACCTCAGGGTTTCACCAATTTAATCTGGTAAACTGCTCAAGCTTTTTCATGGGAGTTGCAGATGGCAGCTGCAGAGGGCATTCAAGCCTAATCACAAGGGAATTGTCTTTCCTTGGCTGCCTTTTGCAAACCCCCTCCATGGGTATCCCGAGGTGGCAAAGCCCTGCTCCACAAACTGGTGGTGGAAGCTGACCCCAAACCGCTGTAAGCGTCCCTGGCAGCGCAGCACCAGAACAGGCATAGCTCAGCTGGCACCAGAGAGCAGCGGGCACAAAACAGCTGCTGCCATCCAAAGCCAATGTAGGAGTTGAAGACTTGTCCTGCTTTACTGTTGTTCTCTGGCATTTGCCAAAAGTGAAGCAGAAAGCTAAAATGTCCATGCCCCTTCAGAAATTGTTATGTTGTGGTTGGTGTTTTCTAGAGAGCTTTTTGCTCTCTGTTCCCTCCCTCCTCCCCCTGCAGCAGTAGTTGGACACTTGATATCTTTTTACAAGGGTGAAACCTCCACAGCTTCAAGAGCAATGGCCCCTGACGAGAGGCTGCATCAGTGACAGAACAGGACACAAAGTGGGCAGTGAGGAAGGTGCTGGTTTTTCTGCAGTGAGGAGCAGGGAAAAGGGAAGCTCCCTGAGGCTCACGGAGTGCTCACATTCCAGTTTGAGGTGGATGGTCTCAAACAATACCCCAAGGCCCCTTTGTCCTGTACAGAGGAAAATGCAATAAGCTCTAAAGTTGGCTTTGGCACATTGTTGCATTCCCCCACCTGTAGAGGAATGGTGTTGCCTAAGGCGTCCCATCAGGCAGGAATAAAATCCTTGCCTTTGCCTCCCTCAGCTCCTCATTTGGCACTAGTCTGAACTGGGATACCTGCCCAGCTCAGTACCTGCCTGACAGGCCTCGGTCAAGAGGAAAGACACCGAGGTTAAAGCTTGTCTGGGCCACGGGCTCGATTTGAGCAAGTCTGCAGGGCTGCAGAGTTCCAAACCTGTGTCGACAGCAAACCAGTCCTTCCCCAGTTCACAAGCAGGAAAAGCCCTTCACTCCTACCATCCAATAACCATAATTTTATGTCACTTAGCTGCAGATTTCAAAGGGCTCTTTCACAGCAGAAGAAATGTTGGTCTGTTGAAGAACTTCGTCACTATCTTGGAAGGACATGTTTTGCCAAGGACTTGGATTTTAATGGTAAAACAGTTTTGTGGCCTGGATGTGTCATTTACTTTACATGGATTGCATAAACTGCTTTGGGGCCCCAATGAAATGAATTTGGACAATGCCCATCTGAAGGATTTTTACTGATTTTCCCATTTGCCAGCTTTAAATAAGGCAGCATCCTTGCCTGGTTGCTGGCAGGCTGCCCCTTCTCAGACTTGGGATCAGCATTCCTCTGGTCTTTGCAGAAAACACAATATCAGATTTTTGTTTATTTTTCACAAATTATGTAACAGTCCCCACAGAAAACATTTGGTAATGATAAGTAGTCTTTGTATATCCTCATTACTCTGACCTTTAAAAATATCGTTATTTACTGGTGTATTCAGCCACAGATGTTCAGAAATTAACATTCCCAAGTCATGATAAGGATTTTCCTCAATCATCATTTCTATTAGCATGATGGGGAGCATCACTCCCCAGTAATTGTATTCTGATCACAGTCTTATACATGGTACAAATTGGGTACACAATGTTAATGACATTAGAGAGAACAGAAATGCAGACATTACTAGTATCTCACTGAAGACTCTCCGCAGAGCTTGACATGACTTTGACAAGGAGACTGAAGTACAACAAGGGGATTGGGAAAAGCAGAGACACACCCTTGGCAGTGATACTGTCAGGCACGTGATCTGACTCTTGGGGATGGTGTTGTGCAGGGCCAGCAGTTGTACTCAGTGATCCTTGAGGGTCCCTTCCAGCTTAGCTTATTCTATGCTTCTGTGATCTTTGCTACTCCAGTTCCCAGAGTACCAGCTGTCCCTCAGCTGTATGGCTGCCACTGTAGGTGTGGAGAGCAATTCCTCCCCACAGCAGTGATGCCTGAAATTCCATCCGAAGACTCCAACAGCCTTTCCATCCCTCCCTGTGGGCTCCTGCAGTGCGCTACTGCTGGTGGGAGGGATGGCAGCTCCACGGCTTCGTAACACATCACCTGGGTGTCCCCAGGGGACAGAACAGGCAGGATCAGGCCAGACCTCTTCTCTACCTGTTTTATCATGGGATTCTCAGCACCACAGGGAGAGACAGGAACAGGAAAACAGCACAAGAAATACTTCATTAAAAGGAGCTTCATTAAAAGTAAATAGGCAAGAACAGCTCAGAGTAGAGCACAGGGCCTGGGGGAGGGGAAGAGTGGTGCTCTGCTAATTTTCTCATCAGACGCCCTTCTCTATTACTGTCTCCTGGCTCCTGCTCTGAAAGTCAAGTGGAATTGTCAAGAGGGATCACCTGTGATTTAAAGTGCAGTTTTCCTTCAAGATGTATGTAAATTTGTCACCTTCCTATTCGGAGCCTCTGGGACTGGGAATCAGAACTGCTGAATTGGAGGGGCGGAGGAAGAAATCACTGCTCTTTCCTCTTCTTGTCAGCCCTCCTAGACCAGTCCTTAACTGAAACAGACATGGGAGAGCAGGCTCCTTAGCTGGTGCCTTAGGGAGCAGGTAACAGTACCAGCAAGTGGTGCCTTCCCCACCCCAAGAGATGGAGGAGAACTTAGAGCATGGAAGAGGCTATGTGATCATTCTCTTCCTCCTGTCCTGTGGGCAAGGAAATTAGAAGAGATTGTGGTCTGTCCTGATTTAGTCATCTTTAGAATTAAAATGAACTCGGGCAGGATGCTTCAGCCCTGCCCTCCTGCCATGAGCCCCCATTAGAATTTGGTTAACAAGAGGCTGGAGCATCCAAGACTGCTGAAAATCTTGTTGTGTGTATGCATTTCTCTGTGTGCCTGTCTCGGTGGCTATACAGAGATATGTTTAAAAGAAGGTTAATTGGTCTCCTGGGAACTATAAAGAACCTGTTAGGTTCCTCAGTGTGAACAGTGACCGTATGAAGCCTAATTACTAAGCCTGATTTATTCTTTTATATGGGGGGAGGGAATCTCTAAGGTTCTTATTAAAACCTACAAAAAGTCTAAAAAAATGATGGAGTTGGAATTGATTTGTCCATGTTGATCAAAAGTGCAGAGCAAATAAAAACATTGAGCTTTCCCCAGGAAGTATTAACAGGGATCACATAGGCCTGGCTTACACATCGCTGCTGTGGGGATAAACAGAAACCATTCTGCTAAATGGCAAGAATTGCAGACCACAGATTTTCAGGTAAGGTGCACTCCTTTTACTTCGGGCCGGGAAAATTCACACTTGGATGTTCTTGTAGGGCGCATTTTATAAAACAGTCATACCAAATGTATTTTCAGGTTAATTAAAATTGTAAAAAAGGAAAGGACTTTTGTTTGGAAAAATGTACATTGAAAGGAAAGAGAAAATAGTCATCTGAATAAGAATAAAAGAGAAAAGGAAAAGAGGAACTCTAACATGGTTTTGGTCTGAAATGAACAAAAGCACTTGTGTTGGATTTTTTGACAGTTCTTTAGATGTCGTTAAAGCTTCATGGGTGGAAACAAAACTTTATCTATTTGGAGGAGGTACAGCACAGCCGGGGCAGCTCACAGCTCTCTGCCCATGTTTGGCACTCAGTTGTGGAGGAACTCTCACAGAGTAATACCTGCAGTTATGACAATGACAATGATGCCATTCCCACCCGTGCCACCCACAGCCAGCGATGGCAGGGCTGTAACACAGACAGTCCCGTATTGCTACAGCTCTGACACCAATCTGGACATGTTCATGTGAGGCAGAGTTATTGAAAGTGTCATAGACAGCTTCTTTTTCTCTTTTTTCTCTTTTATTTTTATCTTTTTTTTTTTTTTTTAATTTTTTCTTTTTTCTTTTTCTTCTTTTTTCTTCTTTTCT
>VYZR01003778.1:8756-35023 GCA_013400675.1 Oxylabes madagascariensis | reverse complement strand
TCTTTTTTCTTTTTTCTTTTTTCTTTTTTCTTTTTTCTTTTTTCTTTTTTCTTTTTTCTTTTTTTTCCAAGGATCAACAATAAGGAAACTCAAGTATGGACGTCTAACCCTGTCCAATTTGTATCAAGGTCAGACACAATTTTTGGTGCAGCAGAGAAGCCACGCCAGAACTCCACGTCCATAATTGTAAGATCTTCCTCCTTCTTCTTGTCTTATGGGAGGTTTAATTCTGATTCAGGAAAAAAATCCTCGTAATTGGCACAACCTCTGTGAAAAATGGAACTCTGTTCATTAAGAGCTTTGCAGTGGCCAGGGACTACTTGAAATTACTGTGTGGGGAAATAGCCTCTGTATTTCACAAACATGCTCTGTAAAAAAATAACAAGTCTAAGAAAAGCTCACTTAAAACTTAGCTATCAGAGAAGAGGGTTACAATGAGAAGCAGAAAAAAATCTGAGTAGTGGGCGAGTTTTGTTGGCATAAACCCATGCATGATAGACTTCACACACAGGTTGATAGACTTAAAGAGGTCAAAGCTCTAAAAAAATGGTTTGCTACATTTTCCCTCACTGCTTTTCTTGTATTTTCTAGTACCTCTACCATACACTGCATACTAGTCTGTTTGCCAAGGTCTCAGAGTTTTTACTTCCAACATCAGGTCAGCACCCTTGAGAGGCATGGATACAGAGAATTATACCATGCTCAAATAACAGAGTTTAGGGAGCTTTTTTTTTTTGTTAAGACAAGTGTTCTGTTCAACTGTAATTAGTTATTCTTACCAAAACTGTATCATTCCCCATGTTTTTTCCCTGTGTTCTGCTACTGCTTTTCTTCCAAACACATAGTGCAATTCTACTCCCTCTGAGTGCAATCTAACATTGTTTTTCCTGGACTCATTTAAGGGTAAAACACAAGTAACTCAAAATGCACTCCTAAGACTTGAGGTGAACTCAAGTAACCGTTGCTTTGCAAAAGGCACCAGAAAAGCCTCCAACCTGTGGCAAGCAAGCAGCAAACCTGCCAGCATTACAGATAATGTTGCAGTCTGCCTCTTCCTGACTTTAGCATCTTTATCTTACCACTAATACCAGCACCTGAAAAATTTGACAGATATTATTCATGAAAACTGAAACATGATGTCTGTGCAAAGATAACATTACTTGATTGAAATGAGTGCTTATCTAATGTTGCCTACTCCCTGGCATGCTTGCTGCCGCACTTTCAAACGATGCATTCAAGTAAATCCCTCCACAATCACAGACCAGCATTCTCTGCAGAAAATTGACTATAGCAAGACCACCAGGAGAAAAAATCTGCCCACAGCAATCTCCCCTGCAGCACTGTCAGCCCTGCTGATGGTGTTAGTGCATGGAAATCTCCAAGGGAAATTGCTCAGTAAATGACTGAAAACAACCTGAAAACATGACTCTTGCCTTGATCAAGCTGAAAGAAGTTTTACATCAACAGTAATGAATATAAAGAATGGGTTATGCCCCCAAACTAGGATCCTCCTCAGACCAGCCCAGAGGTGGCTGGGTGGGCAAGGCAGTGGTGCCCCCAGGACCCTGAGCCACAGACCATCCTGGTGCCAATTCTGTTTCTTGCATTGAGCATTGGGCGGCAGATGGATTTCCAACAGCTCTGCACTCATGGCAGCACAGCTGCTGCTGTGACACTCCACAGCTGACAGAACGCTCCTTCTCTGTTTCCCATCAGGCTGTCATTGAAATTTTTCCTTTGTACCTTTTCTCTCAGCGTTTTCTTAGGGACCACTATTGGAGGGAAGGCCCCAGCACAGGTAGGTGCTTCAGCTTGCTGTAAAGTGGCTGTTCTCATTTGACAGCAGGAGACTCTGCCTTTCCCCCAGCTCCTACCTTGGACTGTTGAGGAGTCCTTGTAGCAGAAGCCCCAGCAAACAGTGCTGCAGTTCATACCTTCAGATGTGTCTGAATGCATGAGAGCTTCTGGGCTGTCTCCCATGATATACTACACAAACTAATGCATCACCTGACCTTACATTCTGAAGTCCCCTCCACTGGCAAACCTTAGTACCAGATATGTATACACGAGATAACATAAGCATCATGTTTACACAAAAATCATGTAAATTCCAACATGCATGGGCCCATTTAAAATCAGCAAATAGGTTTTCAAGACTGGTTGTCCATCAGTACTTTTTCAGAACTCCCAATAAACGCAAAGGTCTGACCTTTTCCCCCAGACAATTTCCTTTTTATAATAGCAGGAAGACCCAACCAAGCAGTGAATTTCTGTGAGGATTACTGCACTTCTTGGGTGGCTGATACGACCTGGCCTCTGGCAGCAAGCCATGCTACGTACTCCAGAAATGCACCGCATTTCAGAGGTTATTGCTTGCACATTACTGCCGGGCAAGTGAACGCTCCAAACACTGGAACAAATTCAAACGTCTTGAAAGGAGATATCTTCCTCAGCACTGCCATTCGTGTGCTGTGGCTGTAAATTACACCCAGAGTGTTCATTTTCTTTTTAAATGTGTTCTCATCTTGTAATAATTAATGGTGTCAGGTTACTGGTGTGAAAAAGGCCTGACTTTACAACAACGATGGATTAATGAAGTAACAGTCATGGCTGGAGTAGCAGCAATAAATTGCTAGAGGAGTGACACACCTGAAGCAATACTTTCAAAGGCCTTAAATTATTTAAGTTTCAATGTCCCTCATAAATATTGGGTTTTGTTAATATTTGTTTCTGTGTTAAAAATGGCAGTCAACGGATCTGGCAAGAACAAGTCCCTTGCTGATGAGCATGGGGAAATAGCATGCCTGTGCTTTCCAAGACATCCTTGTCTTCCCCAGGGATGACAATGTTCATCTGTAGATCTCTGGGCTTCTCTGTTTGGGGATGTGGCATTCAAACCCCACATAGTCAGAAAGGTCTAGAAGCCATAGCACTGAACTCACAGGTCCAAATATCTGTTTTTAAAACTTATGAAGTGAGAAACTCTTTAAGCTGGCAAAATGGGGAAAAAGCAGAGTAAGCAATTTCCACTGTTGGTAATTTTTTTTATTTAATCCATCTTAGTATTCAATATTATAAGGTATGAAATGGAAGAAGAAGAGGGACAAAGCCCTGCAGATCTATTGAGAGGGAAGAAAATCTCAGTTAAAACATTGGGAAACTTACTTGATGTCAAAGAGCACTGGATCAGGCTTTTGGAAACCATACCAAAAGGCAAGGCAAAAGGAAAAACGTACATTCTCTTAATTTATAATGTGTCTGACAAGAGATTCCTAATTGCTGGCATAAACTGATATAAAAAATTGACTGCTGATATCAATAGAATTAGATCACTTTGTAACTGATGAAGACTCTATACATTTCCCAATACTTACAATCAAATAATTAGGTGTTGTTAGTTATTGTCAATAAGACTGATGATTGATGACAAAAAAACCCCTCTGAAAATTACAGGAATTCTGCCAAACACCAACTCAATTCAGACTATATAACAAAAGTAATATTAAACATTTTTGTAAAGCAAGTAGGACCTAAAGAAAAGACACTGAAACCTCTGAGAAGCTCCACAATGAAACAAAAAAACATTTTCTTTGTCCATGAATATTTTGTTTTCCAGACTAGAGATTATCTTCACTGTATTCTCATCATGGCCTCACACTCTTCCTTTATCTCCATCAAGACTTTCATCAGGCTGTGATCTGTCCCATGGGTCACCTTCATAATATTATAGGCCTTTAGGAAAGAACAGAAAGGGACATGTTAGTCATTATGCAGACCATGCAAAGGGGCTGGACCCTAGAGCAGGGTGGGATGTAGGTACTGGTCTGCAAGTGGCTGGCACCTGGGGGCTTGAATGCATGGCATGGCTGAAATAGGAGTGAAGCATCCCAAAGAGCATGGTGATTTGTCCCTTACAAAGTAGGAGGCATTCACACATTATTTTTAGGTGTTAAAATTCACAAATATGTTGCCCAACTGGGTGTTTGGAATAGCAGAGAGAGATATTTTTGCACTGAGACACGAAGGCCATTTCAATATTGGTCAACTACAACACCCAAGGTTTTGATACATTATTTAAAAGATGACTATGATGTTCATGATGTTAGGAGCCTGAAAGTCCTTTAAAAATAGAAATGGATTAATGCTTAACCCATAGAATGAAGTACCTTAACTCTGTCATGAGCAACTATATAGCATCAAACAAATGAGTACATTAATAGTTTCACTGTCAAAAGGCATGCAGGGGAATGGGTCTTTGCTGCTTTTCCCAGGGATTATTTTCTCTGTGTCTTTGTCATCTTCTACTACTGAGCTAATTTACGCTTGCTGATATTGCCTGTAGTGTTGCTGATTTCCTGCCACAGATATGTCTGCGAAGCTCTTTGCCCAGCTCATGTTTAGATCATCACTTTTCATACAGCATTTCTGCTTCTTCCTTCTATAAAATTCCTCCTGCAAGGAGGGAAATCCTAGATGGAAGCTGATTCAGCACTTCTGAAGATAGAACAAGGGAGCTAGTAGTGTACTGGCAGGAGAAACGATCACAAATTTTTCATCATCCTAAACTGAAGAATTGCAAAAAACTAAATGCAGCCTGTGTTTCAAAAGGTTCCTTGTCCAGTCAGCTGACAAAATTCAGCTAAACTGGCTTTGAGTTGCAGAAAAAGTATGTTTTGGGGAAGAAAGGTTGAGGAAGGGGACTCATTTAAACTGAATAGATAAAAGTAAAAATATATTTTTGTGGAATGAATGAAAGCCTACTTCCAAATTACAGAGACTGGCAAGCATATGGAAATTCCAGCACAGTTTATTTTTGCTTCAAATTTGCTAATTCTTAAGAGAGGAAGACAGCACAAGATTGAAAGAACAAGTTGAAATATCAGTCAAAACGAATCATAGTGAGCAAGGAGCTCTAAAGAGTCAAATACATTTTAAGCTACCACAGTGCCCTACTACTAAAAGAGAAAATATACTCAGTTTAAAAGAACGATGGAAACATTTTCATCGCTTTTAGAAAAGGCAAAGAAACATGAAACAAAATTAGAAATACTAAATTTTTGTAACATGAGCTGCACCCAGGCTAACTAGGAGGGGACAGGATTACCCTAGAGCAAAGTGGCCGGGTGAATTGGCCCTGGATCCTGACACATTGGTGCACAGTGCTTGCATGCCCTGTCCCAGAAAGCTGATGGATTTATTGTGAATGATGTATGCTAAGTGCTGTGCATCTGGATACATCTGAGTGACAGTCCTGGGGCAGCTGACCTGGATCTTCAGCCCCACTACAGGATGGATGTCAGGCTCATAGTGATGGACTTGGGCCCTGACACCCTGAGATGCACAGCCAGAGATGTCTGTATAGATATACCACCATTAAAAACCAATAATCCTTAATATAAAACTTAATCTTGAGTTAATGCTACCATTGCTGCCTTCCTCCCACCTCCAACATTTTCTTTCCTCTTCTTTTCTTTCCTAAGTATGGCTGACAAAAGCACTGTCTTTATCCTTTTGTTTCCTTGGAGGAAATCATTCTTATGCAATGTACCATCTCACACACTGCAGTACAAGTCAGAAGTAGCTGCATCAAAATTAGAACAGCAATGATTTGTATAATCCCTAAATTCAGGAGGTATTAGGTTATGTAGCTGTTTTGGCAAAGGTCAGTGCAAAACTGGGGATAATTTCAGCTCCAGTGCAAGGAATTGTTTTACTGGACAGACAGAAGCAGGAACATGTGGAATATCTGCCCACTCCCCTGCTCTCCTCAATCCCATAGCTCACCAGCAGAGCTGAGGCTGAGCAGATTCATGCGGCCTGTGTGGTCTCCCTATCAGCTAAAAGAGCAAGTCTAATTATGAAAAGCTTTAGCTATTATTATAATGGCAACACAGGCCACAGTGTCATCAGCCACACCGTGTCTCCCTGAAGAATATAAACCCGGTTAGATCAGAGGTAGGGCTGCTGCTCCATGAATGTAAATGAGGAGCAGCGCAGGTGTTTGCGCCTGATCCCAACGGGGATGAGACAGGATGCCCATGGCCATGGCTGTGGGGAACCATGGGCAGATGCAGGACGGCACAGCTCTATCAAAGGGAAGGCAGGAAGCAAATGGCCATGTGCCAGAGTGGCAAGAAGTGTAGGCTAGGGAGGGAGCATCTGTGGTTTTCCATCTCCCTTGATTGAAGAGGAGAAGTTGTTAAAGCAGGCACAGGAACCCTATCAATGACAGCTGGTAAACAATTCAGTGTTTGAAGCAAACACCTAAAGAAGGGATTTCTTTAGTGTTGCTGTGAGACCTGGGAAGGATTTTACCCCAGTTCCTGTGGTTTTTGCCTCCACAACAGGGATTTCTATGTGAAGGGAAGTCGAACAGTACCTGTTGTAGATGTTCATGAGACAAGACAGCTGTACCCATCAGGTCACGGGGGACAAAAGTACTCCTATGACCATGCCATGCTGGGCTCTTCAAATTGTTTTTCAGACTGGGCTCAAGTTCCTGCCTTTTGCTGACAAAAGCTTTCTGGATCTATATTTCAGTTTGTCCTCCATTACGTCTTTCATATATATATGTATATAAATTTAAAAATAGTATGCGGTGGTTTTGACCAGGAAGTGAGTTTTCACGAAGTTACTGAGAAGAGCCAATTAAGAACAGAGACGTCTCTGTGAACATACAGGTTTAAATATCAGGAATTCCAATAAGTCCTTTCTTTTTTCTTCCGGTCAGGAAATCAGGTAACACGCTGGACAGCGGCAGGCCCCGGGCCAGGCCCTGCTGCCCTCTGGGTGACCGAGGCCGGGCCTGGCCACGTCCCGGGAGCCGCTGCCTTTGGGGCAGTTGGCCGGGGCCTGGCCCGTGCCTGCAGGCCCCTTTACCCCGCTGTCTGCCACGGGGAGGCAAAAAAAAAGAGAAGGCCACATCTCAACTCCTAGCAAACTTTTAAAGCCTACCCCGAGCCAGCTGGGGCCAGGGGAGAATTTCCCCTCCCACCCCCTCCTCCAGGGGTTCCTGGGAGCAGCCCTGAGCNAGGCCCCGGGCCAGGCCCTGCTGCCCTCTGGGTGACCGAGGCCGGGCCTGGCCAGGTCCCGGGAGCCGCTGCCTTTGGGGCAGTTGGCCGGGGCCTGGCCCGTGCCTGCAGGCCCCTTTACCCCGCTGTCTGCCACGGGGAGGCAAAAAAAAAAGAGAAGGCCACATCTCAACTCCCAGCAAACTTTTAAACCCCACCCCCAGCACGCTNCCCATAAGCAGCTTGGGAAACTGCTAATGGGAGGGATCACGGAAGCAGGGTTTTTTACCAGATGGCTGTTTTTGTGACTGTTAAAACCCACAAGAGAACTGTTTTAAGTTGTCAGTGGGATCCAAGGGACACTAAGAGAGACTCCTCTCCCAAAGTGATGAAAGATTATGTTTAAATGGTGAAACCGACTGAAAATCATAGTTTTGTCTCTCTATGTTGGTTGTGGGAAAGTGAACAGTTTGTGGGGGGAAAGAGAAGGGTTTTGAAAGGTTCAATTTTTTTTTAATTTCAATTTTTCCTTTTCTTCATTCTTTAGTGTGTGTAAATAAACTATCTTTGCAACTTTTAAAGTTCAGGTCTGTTTAGCTTTTTATTTTCTCCTAGTCATAACTCACTAAAGAGCAAACACTGAAACCATCACAAATATGGTGGTTGTAAATAAACCAAGGCCTGCCTTCAGTTTTTACCCCAGAAGAGTATTGCCTCTCTGTCAAACTTCTATTTCAAAATCTAGCAAGTAAGATTCTGGAGGGCCTAATAGAAGTTTAGGGGGTGATTTCTTTCTAATGGGCACCATAAAGCCCTCCACATTATTTAAGCCTTCTTTGGGGGTGCAGGGCAGAGAGCTAAACCTATAGGGCCATAAGAGCAAGGTGGTTATGACACTGATTCATTTTTTCGTGGCACAGAGAGCAGCACTAAGGGCTGGGCTGCAGAGCCAAGTGTGAAGATCTACTTGTCTTAAAAGACCATGTATCTGCTGCAGAGAGGCTGTCAATCCCCAGCAGCTCTGAGGCTGCGCCTGATTAAACAGGATTTATATGTGAGGTGAATTCCACTCAGATCCCAATTCCTCTGCACCTTCCATATCCTTCTTCTTAATGCCACAGTGAAATTAGTCTGACGAGGGTTCCAACAGGGTGCTGCTATTCAGTGTCAGAGTGTATTAAGAAGAGTAATGAAGCAAAGAAGGTAATCGAGTTTCTGCCCTGAGCATGTGGCATGCTCTGTTGACGCATCTAATCACAAAGGGGCAAATTGTGTTCTCATATAACTCTAGGACATTATCTGAGTAATATTAGGAATCACATCCGTTAGTCACAAGAAACTGGGACTTATATCTTCCTCTAATTTGTTCCGGTATAGACAGCAAGGAAGTGAATCAGTTGTAGAGCTCATCTTGAAGAAGTTACATGGAGAAACAGGATGACAAGAAGCTTTCCTCCTCTCTGCTGCGCTCCCAGGGAGTGGAAGTTCAGTTTTTCTTTGTCCCACACTTGGGTGAAAAGGGAAGGCTGAATAGGGAATAGGCAAAGCCACAACAGGATTCTGCACTTAAGATGTAAAGCGCTTACTATGCCCTTGTGGAGCACCAATGGCTTGGAGCCCCCCTTAGAGGCTCACTGAAGTATGACACAGAAGGGCAAGCAGCACCTTGATGCCCCTTTGCAGAGCAAGAGGGGGTCACAGCCTAGAAAAGGTTTCTGTGCTAGGCATTGCTCAGTTTCCAAAGGATCATAGAGTAGCAGTCTGGCCTGCAATGGGCAGCTTCTTCACCAAAAACATATAAATCCCCATTGCAATGGCCACCTTCATTGACCAGCAGCATTCATTTGTCTCTAGGGGAATTTGCTCCAGTTTAATCTAATGAGGTAGCACATTAGAAATGCAATTAGAACAATGCCTATTGATATAATTGTAGCAGTGTCAATTATATTGAAGCTTCTCTGACTGGAGTCTCATTCCACTGCTAAAAGGAAAAGTCTGAAAGTTTGGAAATTATAAATATTTTGGGGGAAAGAGCAGAGAGATTACCTGGCACATGACAGATGTATGACATACTTCTGAATTATGCATAAAATAGAATTGATTACTCTTCTGTCTGCTTTACAATGATCAGAATTGGCTATAATTTAAG
The DNA here is from genome assembly GCA_013400675.1 of Oxylabes madagascariensis. Taxonomy (NCBI): domain Eukaryota; kingdom Metazoa; phylum Chordata; class Aves; order Passeriformes; family Timaliidae; genus Oxylabes; species Oxylabes madagascariensis. The sequence continues at coordinate 25,864 of VYZR01003778.1, read as the reverse complement.
TAAAATATATCAAGTGAAGATTTAAATTATACCAAGACTTAGCAAGAGCGGCATCATATTAAATACTAATTTATTACTTCAACATATGAAAATTATCAGTTATTCAGCTTGCATCATTAATGAGATGTTAAAACCAAAGAGATATGGGCGTTGAAGAAAAGATAAGTACAAAATACTAATACCTAGAGGGTCATGACTGATATTATCATTATAGGAGATCTGGGCAGGAGTGAAAAAGCACCTCTCTTCCACCTCTAGTGGAGACACTCATCCCCCTCTATCCCAAGCAGCTGCCCTAACTCTTTGCCACAAAGCATTTCATACAGCATGGACATTAATCAAAGGGAATGTAGAGCCAAATTCTTCACTTCTTTCCAACACTGGTGCCAGAACTGGGCCTGCTCCTGCCCAGCAGGTACAAGGGCCAGGTGGCTTTCAGCAGCACCCAGCAAAGGCAACGAGGAGCTGTGTCAGGAACTGGAGGTGAGCAGAGAGCCAGGACAGGGAATCACAGGAGCATGTAGTGTCTTCAGGGCAAGCTGATCACAGGAAAATCAATAAAATAAGAGAATAAGATCTTTTTGAGGGAAAGTAGAGGCAGCACATCTTCCAGGGGTAGCAAAGGACCCCAGCAGTGATTGAGGGCTTGAGATGGGAAGCAAGATTCTACATCCTGAGGACATGTTGCACATGGAAAGGGATTATTTAATATATTTAAGATGATACTAACACCAATATAACAGCAGGACAAATAAGAGCCTGAGGTACAAGGAAATGAATATAAAAGTCAGCTCAGATACAAGAGGAATGGCTTAAAGCTCAAATGTAACTAACAAAGCACAGCTGCAAAACCAGATCACAGATGATGAACAATAAGAGATACAAGGGATCAAGAAACATGCCTTTTGATTTCAGTGTGGCTCATAATAAAATACACACATTAAAGACAAAGTTTTCCAGCCTGAAATCACAGAATCTGATAGAGAATAAGGAGGGTAGAAACTGCAGCTCTCCTCCTGTTCCTGTACTTTCAGTGCTCTCAGAATCACTTTGCTGTGGGAATAAGGAACATGTGAAGCACTGAGATAATTTCATCTCCTCAGATCTAATAGTAATTTTTCATCCAGGCACCTCTGAGCTATCAAACTGTAATTAGCTGTGACTTATGCTGGAGAATAAGTGCCTGAAGTGCTGTGCAACAGTGACCCATCACCACACCCAGCTGCAACCTGGGGAAACACCACTGATGGAAAAAGTGGTGAGGAGTATCCAAAGGCATGAGGGGGTAGTCATACAGCAGTTTTGGGGGAAAAAAGGGAGGAGGATAGAGAAAAAATATTTTACCATACTGACCTGTTTCAAGGTTTCCAGTGCCTGAGGAAACATGCCTTGACTGTACTGCAGTTTGCCCACTCGCATCAGCTGGACAGCTCTCAGTGGATGGAAACCAGGATAATACAGTCTGTAGAGAAAAAGGAGGAAAACGTGTCACTGTCAGCTCTCACCTTCACAGTCACTGCCACAGCGGAGAGCTATCAGGGTGGGACTGCAAAGTCATTGTGAATGTTAATAAGGTACTCAGAGAAAATTAGCTGCAATACTGAGAAGCATGAAACACTGAGGGGAATTAGCAAATTATTACTCTCCATCCCAGAGGAATGCCTTTAACATTATCCTGTTAGAAAGTGACGAGAGCGGGATTATTTAATTTGCTACTGTTGGATAATACAATAGCATTTACTGTACTTAGTGTTGCAAACAGAGGTCCTTGACAATCTCAGGTCCCTGGAGAGGCATAATTTTAAGAAGAAGCTTCATCAGGGAACCCAGTCCTGGATTGTCCAAGATGAAGGAGTGGGACTGCAGTGAAAGCAGGTATGTAACATCATGACGTGTATTTCTGAGGGTTTGTATGCTGCTCGCTGTTGCATAAAAAAACTGGTTCTGCACATTCAAGGAGACATCTCAGACTTGGCTTGTTCATCTACACAAGGTATCTGCTAGCATGAGGATATATTCCTGTTCTTAAATATTTTCATAGAAGCAGAGGTTCTGTCAAAAAAACGGAACAATGCTCTCTTTTTTCTAGGAAGTAGATGGAGACTGGTATCATCATTAATTGCCCTCAAGATGCTCTTGAAATGTTCATGGTGGCTGCTCCAGATTTTTAAATTCCACTGGCCCTTGGCTCATCATATGTGGATTGCACCCCAGCCCCATGTTCTGGATGTATCTTGAAAAAGCAACTTGGGGGCTGCAGAAAGCCATGGATGTAACTTGCCTGGAACTGGCCATCAGGAAACATGAGGTGAAGGACACACTTGGAAGTTAAGTTACTTACAAAAGACCTTATATATTTTTTGACTAACTATCCCAGAATCACAGAATAATTAAGGCTGAAAGAGACCTCTGGAGATCATCCTGTCCAACCCTCCCATCAAGGCAGGGTCACCTAGAGCAGGTAACAAAGGAACTCATCCAGGTGGGTATTGAATGTCTCCAGACGGAGAATCCATGACTTCCCTAGGTAGCCTCTTCCAGTGCTCTGCCAGCTTCAATGGAAAGGAGTTCTTCTTCATGTTTTGGTTTATGGCCAGTGCTCCTTGTCCTGTCACTGGGCACCACTGAAAAGAGTCTGGCACATCCTCTTGGCACTGTCCTTTGAGAGGTTTAAATGCATTAATGAGATCCTTCTCAGTCTTCTCTTGTCCAGACTGAACAGGCCCAGCTCCCTCAGTCTCTCCTCATAAGAGATGCTCCAGACTCCTCGCCCTCTTTGTGGCCTCCGTTGGATCCTCTCCAATATCTCCTTGTCTTTCTTGTGCTGAGGAGCCCAGAACAGGACACGGTATTCCAGAGGTGGCCTCACCAGGGCTGAATAGAGGGGCAGGATCACCCTCCTCGACCTGCTGGCCACACTCTTCCCCATGCATCCCAGGACACCGTTGGCCCTCCTGGCCATAAGGGCACTGCTGGCTCATGGACACCTTGTCACCCACCAGGACCCCCAGCCCTTCTCTGCAGAGCTGCTCTCCAGTGGGTCAGTCCCCGTCTGTGCTGGCACTGGGGTTATTCCTCCCCAGGTGCAGGACCCTGCCCTTGCCCTTGCTGTACCCCGTGATGTTTCTCTCTGCCCAATTCTCCAGCCTATCAAGGTCCCACTGAGGGGCAGCAGAGCCTTCAGGGGTATCAGCCACTCCCCCAGTTCAGTGTCATCAGCAAACTGGCTGAGGGTGCCTCCTGTGCCACTGATAAACAAGCTGAATAGGAATGGACCCAGTATTGATCCCTGGGGAATGCCAGTAACTGCAGACTATGCAAATGAAAGAACAAAAGCCTTAAGCACAACTCACCAAAGACAAACATCCTACTTGATCAAAGAGCATATTATTTCCTCAAGTACACCAGCAGTGTGCTTGAGCAGTGTCTAAAAATACAAAATGAGTCACAACTTCAGGCAGAATCGCCAATAAGCTTTTCAAAAACTACTTCTCAAAGAAAATCTTTTTTGTGTTTATGCCAAACATATGATCATCAGAGTTCAGGGTAACTGTTAATTAATGATACCACTGCAGACAGGAAGACACTTAAATCTGCATGAGTATGATTAAATGCATGCTAAGACATTAAATGATGTAAATTCGTACAATGTACAGAAATCATCTGATAAGTGTGCATGCAAATTAATAAGTCATCTTTCCCTGTTATATTTCACTAATGAAAATGCAAACAAAATTAAATACAAGTAATTGTTTAAATGGCACCATTATCTGGCTGTCCTTATAAATCTCTAATTACGATGTGTAAACCTAATGAAAAATGTTTTCATACCCAAATTCCCCTATTCCACTGATTCCACGCAGTTTCAGTGACGACATACAGAAATACATGGAGAGCATGCCTGGCAGGATCTCAGCAGCAACAGCTTTTGATCTGCCAAAGCCTCTCATGAAACAGCAGAAGCCAATTCCTCAATGTGAATAATCCATCCTGAACTGCCACAAGCATCTCCTGCTCAGCCCCCTTGTGGGTTGCAGTTCAAAAAGGCTGAAAAGCCAGCAGACAAGAGAGAAGAAAAATGATAGCCACTTATCTCAGTCCAAACTGACCACTCAGGAACTTCAAGGGTCTGGTCAAACAAACACTAGGAAATTATCAGCAGGTTTATTTTTAGAATTTGTTTCTGGTTTTTATATCAAGGTAGTGCTATCTGATACTAGTGAAATAGGGAGAAAATGCAGAGATTTTGATGTGATTAATGAAGAGTAACAGAAATTCCAGCACAAACGCAGTCACAAATGGAAATAATGAGCACATGCACACATTTGTAAAAATTGAAAATAAAATGTCTATATGATCGCATCCTTCTGCTCTCCTCTGTGACCGCTGCAGAGGAAGGAGTAAAAATGTCATTTCCTCTTCTCTGTGCCACCAAAAGGCCAGAATGCCTTGAGAAGGATCATGGCCACAGGAGAAGGAGCCAGGGAGACAAAGATTTTTGCATAAGATGATAACCCATCTCTGTAGGCCCCATTAGACTGTTTCTGCTGTATCCTGACAGCTCTGATTCTTTTACCACTGTTCTTTCACAGCTGCTTCACATCTCTGTCATTCCACACCTTTATCTTTCATCCTATCAACCATCTTTTTAATCTTCCTTTCCTCACCCTTCTGAATAACCAGCCCCATTCTCATACCAACACAAAGAGGAAATGTGGGTCCTGCCTCACCTACAGCCAAATGAGGGGTGGCAGCTCAAGCAGGAAACCCCAGGCTGAGCTTTAGTTCATCAATGAGGCGCCTGCTAAACTTCACACAACACAATGTGGGCCCATCAGAATCCAGAATATGCCCCTACATGAAAACGTGGTTTTTTCTATAGATCATACATCTGCAGTCACTAAAGGTCTAGGATTGTGGGGTATGCAATACCAGGGAAAACAGGCAGCAATTTAGCAATGTCAGGTACTCAGCCCAAACTACCAGCCATAAACTAAAGCAAATGAAAACTTAAGATGAGGACAGAGAAGGAGTAAGATGTGTGAAATGAGGGGCCCTGTGCTCATAAATATTTACAAAGCTGTTTTACTGAGCTGATTTATGCTCTCATCTTATGCATGTACATAGTTCCATTTTGCAAGGCTTAGAACTGGCATTTGAAATAACTGTTTATTTTCATATTCTGGAATAAATCTATTAAACTATTGGAACACCATTTATGGAAGGACATCCATTGAGTGAGAAATCCAGGCAGCTTGCAGCTCTTCTGGGAGATGTGCAAGTGGGGAAAATGCTGCTGGCTTCTTCAAGACATTCCCAGGATTCAGTATTATGAAACACTCGTGTGACAGAAAGAACTAAGCAGTGTCAGGCACTTGTGGGCCAATTCATTATCCCCATGCATTGCTCTGAACAAAACCAAGTGGATAGATTTAAGAATAAGGAAGATATTTACCAGCCAAAGAACTGATACCTAAAGACTGCCAACAAGAGACCAAGATAACTATAGTGAAATACATGCTGTAAAACATGTTACAGCTTGGGAAGAGTAGGATTTCAATCTGAAAAGGATTTTATGAGATTTATGAGGGCCTGAGGGACAAGAAGGGAAACAGTAACATACTGAAAGCTGAAGTAAGCATCGTTTTGTGGAGTGATGCTTCCTTGCCCTTGGCACTGGTCAATGCCCAGTAGATCACTTGCAAAGAGAGATTAAACAAAATACAGCTAACAAAGCTGCACTGTAAACAAGACAGCTGGAGGAGGCTGAGAAAGAGCTGTGTATTTTGTATCACATCCTCCGCTTTTATGGGGCAGCGCAGCTTTGTTCCCATCTATGCCCAACAGCATCCATGCTGGCCTGTTCCTCCAGCCTGCCCTCCTGCCTGTCAGCTGGTCCCCCCAGTACAGTGTTATCTACAAACCCCACAGAAGTGCCTCCTGTTGCCTCCTCCAGGTCATTGAAAATGGTGTTAAACAGGATGAGTCCCAGGACAGACCCGGTGGTACCCTCGCTGTTTCTGGCATCAAACATGGGACAAGCCAACAACCACGTCCTCTCACCGCACCACCAGCCAGGATTTTACCTGTCTAGCTCTCTGCACACCTGGGCCACAACACCCTAAACTGCATGCTGGCTCCCAGATCGTCTCAACCTTGCAAAGACAACAGTGAGCAGGCTGGCCAGCTCTCTCAGTGCCTGTTCTGGAGGAAGCCATCTGGTCTGATGGAATTGTAGAGGTCACACACTCTCAGATAATCCCTGGCTCAACCCTTATCCTGGGATGTGCCTGGGAGACTTCATAAGTGACCAGTGAAGCAAAGAAGGCACCACCTAGCTAACCATCCAAAACCACAAATGAAAGCTATTTCCCAGCCTTCAGGTAGCTTGCACCAGTGCTTCGCTGTTCCAAGCAGCAGCAGTTCCTGCACTTCATTCACAAAATACAAGGATACCAATTTTCACTCAGCAAAGAAATGGCCCATACTATGTAAAACAGTAGATGTTTCTAAGGAAATCCACTGCTCTCTTGGTAATTCAGCCTCAAGGTTTGCCTTGATTAACCCCCAGAGCAGTCACTAATCATGTACTTTATAAAGAAAAGTATTTTTTCTTCATTCTATGTATTAGCTCTGAATCTCTTGAAGCAATCTTTTGTGTTTCATGTAAGGGACAGTGTAAAAACCACAACACTTGACAAAATTTAACCAATTCCTTCTATTTCTTAGTAATGTAGTTCCATTAATTTTACTCAACCTATCTCCAATTACAAGGTAACGAGTCAGAGCTTTTGTGCTCTCTTATGAATTAAAGCCTAGTATTAAAAAAAAAAAAAAGACTATGCAAAATCACTGCCTTTTCTGAGTCCNGTATTTGAGTACATTCATTAAAGCTGTTCACTGAACTGAAGCCTAGGAATTGGTTTTATGTTGTCCAATTACGTGTTTTTTTTCTTTAGCTAGTGATGTGAAACTGGTCAACTAATTCACATATTACTTCTGCCCCTTGGCTGAGATGCTGAATGGGTTCTACACATCAGAACTATAATAAATATTTTCAGGAAAAATTTAAGGACAAATTTTTATTTGTGCTGAAAAGTATGAAACGGTCAAAGAAATCACATGCATCAGGAACATAAGACAGGTAAACTAACTATACTCATTTAGGAGTTTACAGATCTTAAAGTCAAAGGTGCTGTTCAGTCTGATCTCCTGCACAGAATTTCACCTAGTAATTCCTGCTCCAAAGCCAGCAATTTGAGGCTAAAGTAGTGCTTAAGAAGAAATGCTCTATTTATAGAAAATAATCTTAAGCAGCTTTATACATAATTTGGTCAATGTTTTGTTTTTAAACAAGCACGAGTCCTGTGCAAGAGGTTTGCCTGGAATGAACAAGGCTGCGGGGTTGTTTTTGGAGAAAGTGGGAATGTGTCATTGATACTGGACTAGGTGACTCTTTTGAATGCTAAGTATTAGAAGTCTGCTTGGAACTTTGAAATTTTTAAGCGCACTATATCTGTATTAACCTGTTTAAAATATTTAGGAGTTCCAAAAAAATACTGTCCTGGCTTNCTCTTCCTGTTTTTTCTTTCTCTTTCCCCCTCTCTTTTTTTTTTCTAAACAACTTCCCATTTATCATGGATGACCAGGTAAGTTTAAATCAGTTCAGTACTTCACAATTCCCATTATACCTTCTGCAGCCATGCCGTTTTTTGAGTCGAAGACTAAATGCTTTACCTNCATACTTTTCAGCACAAATAAAAATTTGTCCTTAAATTTTTCCTGAAAATATTTATTATAGTTCTGATGTGTAGAACCCATTCAGCATCTCAGCCAAGGGGCAGAAGTAATATGTGAATTAGTTGACCAGTTTCACATCACTAGCTAAAGAAAAAAAACACGTAATTGGACAACATAAAACCAATTCCTAGGCTTCAGTTCAGTGAACAGCTTTAATGAATGTACTCAAATACTCAAATGTACTCAAAGGAGTTCAGAAATCAAGAGCAAGTCAGAGAAAGAAGAGAAGGTTGCACTTAGTGGGTGCTGTATTTGTGGTGTACATTTCTGTTGGGAGGCTGATACTGTCTTCTCTGCATTCTTCTCACCACCATTGCTGAAGCCCTGGAGCCTCTTTATCCCTTCTCTGTTATTGGGGCTCCTGAAACTGCTTTACGTCTTTTATGCTGTCATATTTACTTGCACTGAAAGGTACTGCAAACCAGTTTACAGTTATGTATAGCATCACCTTTTACACGTCATCTTACTAAAGAGACTTCTAACATTTCCACTTCAAACCTTCTATTTCTTAGTAATGTAGTTCCATTAATTTTACTCAACCTATCTCCAATTACAAGGTAACGAGTCAGAGCTTTTGTGCTCTCTTATGAATTAAAGCCTAGTATTAAAAAAAAAAAAAAGACTATGCAAAATCACTGCCTTTTCTGATGACTCATATTTTAAAATAGATGTCTACCATTCCTTGCAGATCAGTCTGTGGGGCTAAGATTTATACTGCTGTCTTCAGCCTGATGTAATTAGAAACAGGAGGATTTATAAAACCTGAAATAAAGGTTTGAAGTGGAAATGTTAGAAGTCTCTTTAGTAAGATGACGTGTAAAAGGTGATGCTATACATAACTGTAAACTGGTTTGCAGTACCTTTCAGTGCAAGTAAATATGACAGCATAAAAGACGTAAAGCAGTTTCAGGAGCCCCAATAACAGAGAAGGGATAAAGAGGCTCCAGGGCTTCAGCAATGGTGGTGAGAAGAATGCAGAGAAGACAGTATCAGCCTCCCAACAGAAATGTACACCACAAATACAGCACCCACTAAGTGCAACCTTCTCTTCTTTCTCTGACTTGCTCTTGATTTCTGAACTCCTTTGAGTACATTTGAGTATTTGAGTACATTCATTAAAGCTGTTCACTGAACTGAAGCCTAGGAATTGGTTTTATGTTGTCCAATTACGTGTTTTTTTTCTTTAGCTAGTGATGTGAAACTGGTCAACTAATTCACATATTACTTCTGCCCCTTGGCTGAGATGCTGAATGGGTTCTACACATCAGAACTATAATAAATATTTTCAGGAAAAATTTAAGGACAAATTTTTATTTGTGCTGAAAAGTATGAAACGGTCAAAGAAATCACATGCATCAGGAACATAAGACAGGTAAACTAACTATACTCATTTAGGAGTTTACAGATCTTAAAGTCAAAGGTGCTGTTCAGTCTGATCTCCTGCACAGAATTTCACCTAGTAATTCCTGCTCCAAAGCCAGCAATTTGAGGCTAAAGTAGTGCTTAAGAAGAAATGCTCTATTTATAGAAAATAATCTTAAGCAGCTTTATACATAATTTGGTCAATGTTTTGTTTTTAAACAAGCACGAGTCCTGTGCAAGAGGTTTGCCTGGAATGAACAAGGCTNATGCCGTTTTTTGAGTCGAAGACTAAATGCTTTACCTGTGGCAGACCTGATATACTCCAGCTGCCCTGGAATATTTATTGTCCATTTTATCTCCCCATCACAGTGTCTCATGGAGACGATCAAAGCATCAGTCAACAGTTTAATGCTGGCATCAGTCTTTTCTGTTTTTCCCTGGATTTGACCTCTCTCACTTGGATTTTGGGATCAGCTCCTCAGCATTAGCAGGGAGGTTTTTGTGGAGGAAACCACTAGTGCACATCCTTAAAGCATTATAAAAATGCTTTGCCAGCAATGGTAAAACATTTTTAGAAGAAATTTTATGCTGGGAAGTCTCTTACAAACTAAAGCAGGAGAAATTACTTTCTGTGATTACTATGCAAAACTACTAATTATCCCTAAGAGACTTCTTCTGGTCTAACCAAATAACAGCAGAAAATTGGCATCCTTTTCTGAGCCAGCTGGGACGACATCAGTACAGATGTGCAGACCTAACACCTCTGATCAGAGTTCATTTGGAAGACTCCATACTCTTATAAATATGTCCTGGCTGTACATTTTTGCATCCTCATTTAAATGTGCCCTCTCTCCTTGAGAGACTCTGGACTCTTTGGACTGTTTTGTATTGGCAAAACTCTTGGTAACCCCCCAAGTATTGAGATTTTCACCAATGTCCACAACTCATGTATAAGCCTCATCATGTATAAGCAGCAAAGTGCATGGCATGACAGTCTTTGTTCTGCACGGATAAGATATGGAGGCCCAGGCAAATGAAATAGTTTGTCCTGTGTTACAAGATAAAATCTCTGGGAAAGTTGAACCTAGATTTATTTCATAGTAGCTCTAGGATAGCTTTTGGTTCATGCAGACTCTGGGTCTTATGTCTGTGCTGTCTTGCCTACCTGTCTGGCTCTAACAATCCAAATAAAAGTAAACATAGCTTTAGAGTCTTAACAGGCTTGCTGTATTTTGTAAACAAAATGTAGAGACTGTAACCATAGTTAAGAAACTTTTGTGCCAGACTAACAACTTATTTTTCTGTTTCCTTTTTTCTATTCTGTTGTCACTCAAGAAATGTCCTGTTATTTCTGTGGAACAACTGCCTCTGGAAACAGTTCAGGATTTAGATCTGTGAAATAATGCCTCAAAATATTTTTCATCACATCTGCATCTCATACTGTTCCATTACTAGTTGTTTCAGTAATTTAGCTGATGTGATCAAATAAGTAATCATACTTCTTAATTGACTGAATTCTCAAGAAATGTTAGCTATCCATCTCAGAAATTATTTCTCTCTGGATGCTGATCATTCTGCTATATTCCTTATGATGAAAATTTATGTCACATTAAAATGAATATTGTTCCAGACGTTGTCTCTGCCAAGATTTGAATGATAACTTTAATAAAATGAAAAAATGGGATAAACTGCAATTATCATCTTGGCTCTTGATCTAACTCATCCACTTAAAATGCTAACTCTCTCAGTTTGAACTGTCCACTTCGATGTTCTCTCCTCTTCTGTTATTATGAGATGTTAAGGAAATAAAGGGTGCCCAATCTGGAATGGAAGTAGAAAAAGATTTTTTATATATTGTCTCTGTGTCCTGGCTGAGTTTCAAAATGTCTTGTAGCTCTTAGGGTTTTTTTTTGTCCTAAGTTTACCACCTCTACAGATAAAGATGGCAGTGTGGACTGTCACTGCAGATAGGAACACACTGTCTCCACCCTTGCATAACCAGGAGAGTAAGAGATTAAGATCAACAGTTTAGTTCAAAGGATTTATAAAAGGATTCTAAAAGCCATACAGATTACATTGGGAGAGTGCCAAAAAACACAAGAAGGGTAAAAAATGCAGCAAAGAAACAAAAGGAGACCAAATTAAAGAGAACATGCATGGGAAGAGAAGCAAGAAACTGAAGAGAAATGTACACTAGAGATACTGTAATTTGTGACAAAGATCTTGGCATCACCTTCTCCCCCAGCAATGAACCTCTAATCAGCTGTTGATGGTATGAAAAATGACTCACTTTCCCTATCTCATGCAGCTGAGAATACAAGATTGCAGGTACAAGAAATGCAAGTTTAGACTTCTGTCTTAACCAGAGACCTACAGGTTTGCATGATCTCACTTCTTCATCCACAGAGAGTGACTGGAAAACGTAAAGCACTGATGGATCTCTATGCAAGTCACATATGACTTTCCTTTGATCAATTCCCTCTGCTATGACACGAGTCTCCCACACGAGCCACACATCTAAATACTACTGGTGGCAGCAAAGCTTGGAGAAGTCAGATGAGTGTGTGGGTGTCCACAAGCTACAGAAGGCAGGAGTCAGTAGCACTCACATCTTCAGCGCAAAATGTCTTTTCTATGCTCACCAGTATCTCAGATCATCTCAGAAGTCTGTTGTAACACAAAAGTGATAACATGCTCATTTTTGACCACACGTGTGCCTTACAGGCTCACCTCTCTTGTGCTTTTTTTTTTCTCCCACCACGTTGTCACCTTTCAAAATTTGTCAGACCTGTGCTATTTCAGCTGCCATTTCAGGTTGTCTATAGTGTTGGATACAACTCTTGATGTCAAAAATAATAGCAACAACTGAATTAGCATTTGCAAAATTTAGTGACATTCTCATGCATAACTTGTTACCAGCATCTCTGAACAAGACCTGTATTACCTGATGTCAGATATCTCATTTAGACAACTAGCCTTACTCCTCCTCATGTCTCAGCTTTTCCATCTGTAAAATGAGAATACGGATGTCTTTATCCAGCAGACTAATATGAGGCTAAATACTATCATGTTTGTGAAGAGCTCCGAGCATTCCAGAGGAAGATTCTGTGGGAGTTCAAAATACTAGCAATAGTTCTGAAAAGAATGACAAATCCTTGGTAGGCTACAGAGTTAAAATGTGACAGCTAAACAAGACCATCTGTCTGAGCTGGAGAACACGTAACTTCCATCCAGTTGCTCAGCTGGCTACAAAATTTCTTGCATGACCCAAAAGGCATGTAAATTGCTCCAGAGCTTCCTAGGCAATAAAACAATCTGGAAGAAATGGGAGGGGGAAAATAGCATTTTTTATAGAAAAAAGAAGACCAGCTATGAACTTTATGAACAGCAATCATGAGCAATAATCTCTCCCAGGCTCCAAAGTGCTGCCTGAAATGCTAGCTGAATATAAAGGAGAGATTTTTTTCAGGTAACACATCACAGTGCCTCTTCACAGCACGGAAAACAGTGTGCAATACTTCAAATGATCAAGGCATGCTTGAACTCTGTAATTGAATGTAGCATGTTCACTGAGCAAGCATTTTTCAAGGAAAGACAGGTTTGTGGTACACCTTGATTAATGGGTATGTTTGTACCTTGGCAGTACACGCATGAGGCAAAAAAATTTAAAGGGAAGATCTCAAGCCACCATTTTGTAATTATATGTTATTGTCCTAAAAGATAGTGAGGATTTTCAAAATTATACCTGGCTATAGTTATGTGGCCCAGCCACTCAGAGCTCGTTTAGAGACATACGAGAGTATGAAAGATACCCTCCAATAGGCACTTTGCATCAAATTTCCTCAGTATGAGGTTTCAGATTGAATTTCTAGATTAGGTCATTAGAGGTCCATGTCTTGACATGATGAGGATATATTTCTGTAGGTAAGATAAGGGACGAACAATTCATTTAAGCTAAAGTGCAATGCATTCAGGGACCTACTGAATAAATGTCTTGTATAAAAACAGAAACAAAGCATTGCCAGACTGAAAATAAAGGGCACAAGACACAGGAACCCAGTTTCCAAAGAATTAGCTGGTTTTTTCTTCTACTTAGTGCCAACTTCATAAAAATACATCATGAATCTGTTGGAAGGATGTTTTCTACAATTGTGAGAACTCCAGCCCTTTGTAAGGAGAGCCATGGAAGGGCGGCCACCTCTCTGGACCAGACCACAAGTGCAGTGGCTGAACATGTCACTGAAGCATATAGCCTTGAGCCACCAGAAGGACAAAACCAAACCAAACCAAACCCCAAGCAAATGAACAAACAAAACAAAAAACCCCAACCAACCCCAAAAAACCACTCTAGAAGCTGCACAGGAATCCTTTGGAGTTCCTTGACAGAGACTTGGCTAGTCCAGCCCTTACAACAATGCTTGCCCAGGCACCAGAGGAGGCACAGACATTTTGTGTCCAAGCTCCTTTCCCTAAAGGCCATGGGGTAGGTATCCCATGGTGAAGCACACTTCCTCTGCAAGAATCCTCTGAAACAATCTGGTAAATGTTTATCCTGCACCCCACTCACTGAGGGCAGCATGGGCCCAAAAGAAGAGCTACAACTGCACTATCATGCCTAAAGCACGTGAGTAAATGGCTTGTAACTAACATGATGAAACAATGAGCAACCACATTCTCTCTCAGCTGATTGTAAGGAGGCAATTACCACATTGATTTATGGATGAGTGGGGATGCAGGAGGGGAAATGAGCAAAAAACCCCCATATGTGGACTTTGTCAAGTACTATTTTTTTCTATCAAATGTTATTTGGGTCCTGCTGAGCTAAAGAAAGACTCTGTAACACTTGGCCCACAGTTCCCAGTAGTGGACCTCTGTGCAATGAGACCAAGTTCACAGTTCTAGCTCAAATACTAGCCAGCACATGAGGGAGAGTTCCAGCAAGCTGCTGTGCAAGTGCAGCAGAGCTGTCAGGGTAATCAATCTGTGGGTCTTGGAACACTATTTCATCCCATGTCCCAGGTTATACCCCTTTGTTGGTTAAAGCTCTCTGGCATAACATTTACTTTTGGTTTCCCATTACACACACCAGCTGTGTTTGAGGCGGAACTCCAGTCTGTCTCACAACTCATTATTTCAAACAGTATGAAGAAATTCCCTTTTCTCCCTCTTCCCAGATATTCTTCTTTGTTTTCCTCTTCTAGTTTTCGCATCTTTTTTTCATAGTTTCTCTATCCTTACCCTTGTATTTTCTTCTTTCAGTATTCTCTATCCTAACAAGCTGCCTTTTTTCCCCTCTAACCAACTCTTACTATATTTTTGTTCACAATTTTAATATTTTTTCACTCCAGGATCCTCTCTACGTACATATAATGAAAGTGCTAAGCCCTGTGTAGGCCAACTGCTCATTTGGATGTGCAATATGCAAGATATCCATCTTTGAAGGAACTGCTAGACCACTAACAGCTGTTTCAAAGTAAACTCCCTTTATGCACTGCAAATTACACGTTAAGACATGCAATGGTGTACTGTGCATAAAGCCTCAGGAAACCACCCATTGATCTATGATATGTCCATTAATCTCTGCAGCCTAAAGGGCATCTTTCTAAATTCGTGCAGGAGCCAGGCATGAGAAAAATATCTGTCAATACCCTTTTGTGAGGCACAGGAAAAACCACATACTGAGTCTTTGCTATTAAATGTGAATCCATAGAATGAGGCAGTCATCAAATTCTAAAATGGCATTTACTTGCCTCAAGCAAAAATAAAATGTCATGGCTCCTTCTGATTTTGCAAAGTATCACAGTTTGATTGTCAATTTGTGATTTGTCTGAAATATGGCTCAGATATCTCTTGGCTTTCATGGCATCCATTCTGAGGATTTTTGTATCACATCCAGTTTGTATTTCATGCTGGACCAGATGCATCTTAATAGAGTGCACAAAAAGGCCTCTGCTAGGTGACAGCTTCTCTCCCAGAAAAATGGAGATCTTTTCTGGAATTACCCTGCTAACACACATCATGGCACTGCAAGCTTTTGTAAAAAAAAGGAGTTTATGCTGCCCCTCTGATCCATATCTTCTTTTTTTCTCTGCTCNGGTATTGCTCGGGAGTGGATCCGCTGGGCAGGAAACAAGAGCCCACAGGATCGGTGGTGTCTGCCTGCAGACCAAGCCGTACCTGCCCCGGTGTCGGCGGGAAACAGGGAAGCCGGGTCACTGGAGAGAGATCGCTCCAGGCGAGAACACCCCCCGCGACACTCTACTAATTGCTTACTGGCTTTTGGCAGACTTTTTTGAGAAAAAAAAAAAAGATATATCTTATGAGAGTCCTTGATACTTAATTATTTACGTTGTCCTTTATCAGGGACAGCTGATGAGAGTTGTACCTCCATATAAAAAATACTTATAAGTTTTTGTAAGTTACTATAAAATACAAATAATGCTAATAATGCAAATGAGTTCTGCAAAATACGTACCTTTTGCCAGTGCTGGTTTGAGGCACGATAAAGTAGTTTCTATAAAATTGCTGACTATTAACTTCTTTGTGACATTTGTTTATGAATAGAGATGAGCCAAGAGGGAAATTTTTGCTGTGCATGGATATACACTGACAGCATGAATACCACTGTGTAGTAAAAGTATTTGCACCATGACATAAGTAGATTTAAATTGAATGCGTGCAGATACGCAGATTGCCTAAAAGATGAGCCCAGACAGATTAAATATACCCATGCCACAATTTTTTTTTTGATTCCTGCATGATCGAATGCAGATCAAGTAATTTCATACAGTATGTCATACAATATTATACGACATACAAGACATAACAGTTCAAGCCAATTTCATGTGGAGAAATACTTACATCAGAAAACAGTCACTGAACAAGGCTATCTTCCCCTCAACAGAGAAGCCATAAATTGAGAGATTACTGTGTTAGAGAGTACAGGAATGCCTTGTTTTATCTCCATGCCAGAGCACATGCACTCACCTCTCCTACTGCTCTCTACCTTACAGACAGAGATGCAACAATGAAAATAGGTTAAAGACAATTTATACATACTTTGAAGAAACAGCGCTTGGCCAAAGTTCAGATTTATACTTGTCAGTGTATATGAGACTATCGCACTCGATTAGAAATTGTACTGCAATATGAAACAGTTCTCAAATTAAAATTTTAAATTTTCAGCATTTACAATATGGGGCAAGCAGACTGATTTTCAGGAGGAGTTTGGAAATAACTACAATTCTTGGTAGACATAATTCTTCTGCATAATGTCAGAGACAGCTTGTCTACCTATAGACTTTCAAGGTTAATTTGAATTTATTAATGATGTGAATTTAAAATTAATCACTTAATAATCACTTCAGCCATGTTGTAGATTCTGTCATTGAAAACTAACACAGAGTTATTTCATATTTAGGTTGATTCATTTCCAAAGCAAACTGGGCCAGACTGCAGTAAATTGAGAAAAACACAGGTATTTGAAAAGATTAATTAAAGCACTCTAAAATGTATTTGGGTTATTTACCCTTGAGGCAGAAGCTTTGGTCAAACAAAAATGGTATGCTTCAAAAACAAAAGCCCTTCACTCTTGTGAACATTGGCCCAAAACATGTAAAGACAAAATCCTATGACGAATATCATGTAATTGTCCTCTCTTCAGAACAAAATTGGATGGTTTTTATATGACTTGTTCCAAACAAACAGGAGGTGGCTAGAACCTGGCTAATCTGGAAGGGGAAAAAAAAAAAGATTTTTTCTATAAGATACAAGACAAAATGGCGCAAGAGTCAAATTAGATGCAAGACTGTATTTTGCATTATCAGGTTAATAAGCTGGTTGTGCTACATTTTGATCCAAAAGTGATGGTACGATAACGATAAATCGTAGTTATTAGTTAGAAATGGCATATTGTGCTTAATGTACTAGCAAATACCTGTGTTTTT
>VYZR01003776.1:7611-51707 GCA_013400675.1 Oxylabes madagascariensis | reverse complement strand
GAATTTGGAAACATCGAAACAGTGATTGATTAAAAGAAGACTGAATACCATACTAGAGCATGCGTAGCATTTCTGTCTGCCAATTTAAATGAGCAGTGTTACCTTCCCTCTGTCAGGTTTATAGCATCTTCCTATTTAGTGTAGGCAGAAATGAGCCTAAGAGATGGGAGAAGAGCTCTTGAATACATTTGTGGTCTGCTGTGTTTGGTATGTTACGTAAAGGTGAGCTTGCAGTAACATGCAGTCTTTTTTGGTCAACCAGGGTGACAGAGGGGACTTCTCAGAGACCCCTCAGAGTGCAGCAGTAATCCTTGGGTTTGAACAGGTTTGAACATGGATGTGGTGGTGGCTCTTTGGTCCGTTTGTTTGTGTGCACAAACACCAATTAAAAGACTGCTGCTTTTGTGCAATAGGTATAGAGGGTCTTCATTCTTTACAAATTTAATCCAATTTTGTGTTCCCCTCTTTCTACTGCTTTATTATTTCTACTCTGCTTAAGTAAGCATTGGAAGCCATTATTGATTATTGATCAGTGCTTTGAAGATCTTTTGCTGTTTCCAGCATCAGTTGCTGGATAAAGTGCTGAGGTTCCTGCCCTAGTCCTGACTGAGAGTGATGAAGAAGCCTTGTCCCAGTGTGGTTAACACTGAGCTCAGTTTTCTGAGCAATCTATTCCAGAAGGTAATACCTGAAAAAAGGTGTGAAAAAGCTTTACAGTCCTTCTCTTCAAGATGCTGTTAGAAGTGGAAAGAAGCAGTGTGTTCACATTCATATTTGAGAAAGGAATTGAACCCTTTTGTTGGTTTTGTTTATTTTTGGGCATTTGGGTTGGTTTGGGGTTGTGTTTCGGGGGGTTCTGTAAGCAGAAGAGAATCTCAGTGCTGATGTATGTAATCATTTTAGTGGCTTGAATGGAGGAGACATTGTTGGATCAGCTGGTTATAGCTTCTTTGGATGAGGTGGGCAGGGTTTGTGTTTTAAGTTAGATTTTTTTAGGCAGCTAGTAAAGAGGAAGGTTGGAGGAAATAAGGGAAAGAAAATGCTAAGTGAAAGGCAGTATAAAGGGAAATACCAAAACTCATTTAAATAAAAACTCACTCTACCAATACATCCTTTAAAATGCTAATAAATATTTTAACCTGGACTTGTATCTATCTAAAATCATCAAGGAAGTATCAGGGGATTGCTGATTACTTGGATTGGTAATATTAGTCTCTGATACAGACTTTTTTGGTTCAGTTAATTTGTTCAAATTTACCTTGTGCATTTTTTTAAACGTAGGTGACTCAAACGCTTCATTGAGTGACTGTATCTGCAATTCACTTGCTTTATGTTATGTAACAACGACCCAGGCTCTGCAAGCCTTGGCAGTCACTCCAGGCTGCTGTGCACAGACCAGTTGCATTCCACGTTCAACCTCTACAGGATCCCAAAGCCTCTCTGAGGTTTCTGCAGTTGTCTCTCTGGCTTTTTTCTCTCCAAAGGCTTTTCTTGGTTCTTTGGTCAGCAGTGAGACCTTTTCAGTGTTTCCTTAGTCAGGAATGAGAGGTGAAGTGGAGACTGCAACGTGTGCTTCCAGTGTAGCAGCTGTAATTCAGCAAAGGCCACGCACAGTTGTTCAGCAGATACTACAGGGCAGCAAAGCAGTTTGTCCCAAGCCTTGGCCTTTCCCACAGGATGCCAGGATGTGCAGATTAACAGCTGAGCCACCCAAGGAGGGGCAGCCTGCCTGTTCATGTTCAGGCTTTGGCAGGGGCTCTCTGAGGTGCTGTCTCTGGAGTACAGTGTGCATAGAAACATCACGGCTTTGGTTTGTGACTTGGCAGTGGCCTGTGAGTGTAACCACTTGAAATTATGGCAGTCATTATGGACTAGTCCACAAAAACCTGGATTAAAAAGGTGGATTTCTTTCTATTTACCCTCTCCCTGATAAAACTCTTGGTTTTGCTTTGAGTCATATTGAAATAGGTCATGTAAAGTTGAGGACTTTGTACCACTGGTTAAGAAGCTGTGCTATTATTCAGCAGCATCAAGTATTTCCTAGACATGTGTAACCTGTTACATTGCAGTAATTGTTTCATTTGTGTTTATAACAGGAAACCAGTTTAAACTACTTTTGGGAGGGTAGATAGTTAAAAGGCTCTTCACTCATAGACAGCATTCATAAAAAGACTTGCTTATTTCCAAATCCAGAAAGCCTTCATTATTTCAAACATGGAAAAAATGTTCCCAGCTGAGTATGAAGCCACGTGTGCTGGATGTACTTTTACAAAAAATTAAATTCACTATTAATGTAAACAGTGTGAAAAATGCTGTCTCAAATGCAGAAAAAATAGATTATGGATTATATGGAATTTGGTTTAAGCAAAAATTAAGGCTGTAGCTAATCAGTTTTTATGGTTCTGAAAAAGTGGTACTGGAGATATTCTATTAAAGGGAGAAGATAGAGCTTATGAAACCTTAATAAGACTTAATCAAAGGCAGAAAGACAAGGATTTTTTTTTTTTCCCTAAGGTGGAATTGTAAAGGAGATACTAGAAACTTGCTTCTGAAATGTTGAATATTTAATGTTCAGAATGATAAATTAATTTCAGTCATGTTTCATAGTTTGAGACCATGTATGTAGCAATCCCCGCACAGTGTATTGATCAGGAGACCTGTGGGACTGGTGCAGAAGGTCTAGAAGATCAAACCTGAGAATTAGGAGGAACTGTCTGCAGAACTGTTTGCAAGTGATCTGCTTGCACACTGTAGGGAGGAGGAAAATGAGTTACTTCTTGCTAAAAGGAGAGAGCAACTTTCTTTTTATTAATATATTCTTTCCCACATATGCTCTGAAAAAACTGAAATTCAGTTCCTGATGGCAAAATAATTATGTAGTTTGTACTAGTTATACTTAACTCATTTTCTTCTGTTGTCTATTTGGAATCTGGACTGCACTGTTTCATCTGTGCTGCAGACAAAATACTGTCATTAATTAGCCAGACTTGTCTCATGATCTGAGCTTAGACTCACAACTTGCAAACCCATAATTTTTTTCTGTGTTTCTGTGAATAGTTTGATCAGAGGATTTTTTTGTTCATTAGCTTAGTAGGTAGCTTGGGAATAAAGAACAGCAATAGAATGAGATGTGATACTCTGAAATGCTCTCTGTATTTGGAATGATCTGTGCTACTTCTTGTGAAATATTTCAGGCATATTCTTTGTTGGTTTTGGAGTTATAAAAGTCATCAATAAAATGTGATGATTTCTGGTTTTGTCATGTCTGTAGATTTCTGGGCTTGCCTCCAGGTATCAGTTGTGTGTTTCACATGCTTTGATGGCTTTGTCAAGTAAATATCAAATCGGTTCCATCACAGAACATCTTTTTCATGTTTCAATGTGTGGACTGACACAAACAATTAACACGAGTGATACTACCCCAAGCCTTTCTAGCCAGAAGATAATGACTGAGAAAGCGCTACCAGTGCTGTATTTCCAGCTTTCCTCTGACCAGCCAGCTTACTGTGCCAGGTTTCCTCTTCTGGCAGAGGGTACTCAGGTAAATGGAGACAGCCTCTCATTAGTATCTGTGTCATTTTTCGTCACTAGGAGCCAAATACTCCAGAGGATCTGTAATAAATGATTGTTGTTTTAAGTGAAAGACTAAGGCTTACATGCTGTTGTCAGCTTTTATTGGGAGAGAGAATGAGCGAAGAATTGGATGATTTTTTCTGAGCTGGGCATGGGCAGTCTGTCTGCTTTAGTTTGTGGCCTGTATCCTTACTGTAATGGGCACTGAATTAATCAAAGCACCTGTATCCTTACCCTAAAGGCCACTAAATTAATCAAAGCCCATTCCCTCCCACCCACAGTCTGGTCTCTGTTTGCTCTTGAGTCTCCATATCCATGCCCTGATCTCCCGTATGTCCCGGGCCGAGGTTTGCCTGCCCTGCTGGGCCAGTGGCTGCCTGCCCCACAGACACTGTGGGCTCCTGCCCCACCCTGCTGCCAGGACAGCAAAACCATTGCAGCTCTCTCCTCCGTGCTGGTGGCAGCATTCACTCAAACCTGACTGTACCTGGGACTTCAGTGCCTGTGTCAGCCCAGCCTGGAATCAGCCACAGGTCTGAAAGCCTCCAGAGAGCAGCAGTGTCAGACCCTGGGCCACAGCAGCTCATGCCTGAGCTAGGGGACCCAGCAGCGCTTTGCAGCTCACAGTCTGTGTGTTTTGAGTTACACTGTTTAACTTTACCACACAGAGCATCCAAAATTCTTGAGAAATTCCACTTGAAATTCAAAACAGCTTAGCAGTATTCATTGGCTTCAATTTTTCATAGCAAGAAACAAAAGCTATTTAGCAAACAAAAGAAGCAGTTTCTACTTCAGTTTTTAATCCCTGTGAGATAGACATCTCTTTTCTGCAGAGATGTCACAATCTGCTGGTTTAGTTTAGCTGTCATACAATTATTCCAATTCTTGGCAGTTGTCAGGAGTGCAAGGGAGTTACAAAACAGTTTTTGTTATGCCAGCTGGAGAAAAGAGTGGGGTATTTACACATGTGCATTTTGCTAATCTGGCCCTTCTGACTGAAGCAGTGTCTAGATTAGAAGATAATTCAATTGCATTCATCTACTCTAAGGACTTTTGCCAAATGTGTGCTGAGTTTCTGTGCTGGGTTCACTAATGTGCAGGTGACCTGTGCCAGAAGGCTCAGCTATCATGTTCAGAGCCATTAGCAGCCAGTCCAATCAACTCCTGAAATACAAGAACCAGATTCTAACTGAAATTATGTACCTAAGCCAAATACTATCATCTGCAGGTTCAGCTGGAGCTGCATGGCTAAAATATCACATGCTACATTGGAAATGTATCCCTGTTGGAGACTACCAGTCCTGAAGGTTGTTTGTTATTTCTAAATCCTTGATTTCCAGCTATTGCCAGTGGAGAGTATTTCCTGATGTTACTGAGGTAGGGTAGGAAATACGTTGCTAAGAATTCAAGCCCTACCTTTTCACTGGGCTTAGACAAAAATTCTGATTATGCCCTATAAGAGCTGAAGTTCTGAGACTGTCACTTAGAAACTCCAACCTCACTTATGTCCTTCCTTCTTTACAGAAAGAAAATAAGGATGTGTAAGTAAGAATGGGAAAAGGGATTTTGAATTTCTGTATTTAAAAAACTACAAATTTGAGTTAGATTCTACTGATTAATTTCTAGATTCTTCTGAACCGTAGTAGTTCCCTTTGAGATGCTGCATTTCCCAAAACAAAATAGTAGATATACAATGGGCTATACATTTAACATGGTTACAGATACAAGACATGTATGATTCTTACTCCAGTTCTCTGGAGTTTAGTGTTGTCCTTCTCTTCATATTTAACTCCTCTCCATCTACTTTTGTGCCAGCCCTTCTGTCCTTTCTCTTCAATATTTTCAGGGCAGCGGTAAATTACATACAACTAAAAAGCAGAAAATTTACACAGACTTCAGTGGAGTTGGGAATTTAGTCAACCACTGCTACCCCTTCAACTCAAGGGAAATTTTTGTGCAAGTTAGAAGAGAGAGAGGTTTTTATAGATTATTTTAATAGTACTTAATAAAATGTATTTGAGGTATATAATTATAGAGAATGGCTAGGTAAAAATAAATGGAAAGTTCATCATTCTTATGTACTGTCATTGTGTATATTAATTATATAAGTCCTTTAGGTTAGGTTAGGTCATTTGCAGAATAATGAAATCTGCTCATTCTCAGTTTTTGTTGGAATGATTCTTGTCTTCAACAAATGTTGTTCTGGCCTTCTGATGGCTTCTCTTGTACTTCTCCCCAGTACAGGGGGCTATTATAGACAACTCATAAAATGCAGGAAGTGTTCAGGGGTGATGTCACTTCTAACGGGTTTTTACTCACTGCAGTCCATACTTTGATATAAAGTAGGAATTGAAACATCCTTGGTGAAGAACTGGGTTGTTGCATGTTTAATTGTGGTGGTTATTGAGATGCAATGCCAATATTTGCATATGTCATGAACAGCACAGAGCATTAATGCCTTCACACTTCCCTGACTTTCATAAAGCCTGTTATGCTAAAGAGGCCTAAGCAGGTTTATTTTTGTGCTAGAGACCTCATAAACATAGCACTAGTCTAAAGATGAACTTCATCTCTGTTGTTTCCTCTTATGCCTTCATTTGCGTTCCTGGTAAATGTTAGTATGGCCTCCAATAAATGCTTTTAGAAACTGAGTATATGATCTGGGTTAGCATACTCTTTAGTGTTCCCTAATTCTCTGCTATTTAGAGCCATATCTCAACATTCAGAATTACTGCCTTGGCATAACTTACTCCCCATGGAAAGCGTGGGAATCATGTAAGTATTACTAGTTTTGTACTCAGAAATAATAATATTAAAAGTCATCAATCACTCAAGAGCACTTGCTTGAAAAATGGGAAAAGGCATTTTATTAGAGCAATTTTAAAGAAGGGAAACAGTACTAGGAAGAAAACTGAAAATGAAACCCAAGATTCAATTCATAAGGAGTGCTTATGCCTTGCAGTGCAAGAATTAACAAAATGCTGAAGTTCTGCTTTAGTGAATATTTTTACTTGCATCATCAAATCTGCTTCATGAGCTCCCTATTCCCAAAGCTCCAGGCTGTACACAGATATAGGTCTGCAGTTCTTACTGTAGCAGCTGTGTAATAGGATGCAGAACATTCTCTGCTTGAGTAACACTACTGTTTATATGGGTTTTCCAAAGGTCTGTGTTGCTGCTTCCCACTGGGATTGAGGATGATGTGTGAGAGAGCAGCAGTGACACTGAAGCACAATAAATGCCGTATGATCACATCCTGCAAATGTCAGATCGTATATCTGTGTGTGTATTTTGCAGTACCTCGTGTGCCAAACTCTCAGAAGTCGCAGTGTGAGAATGCTGTAGTCAGAGAGGGGGTTCCTTGCATTTTGCCTCTCATCTCACAAAAAAGACAGAGGAGGAAGCCTAGACTAGCTAACGTGGTTTTGTTTCATTGTCTGTCACTAATACCTATCAGGGAATACTGCTAAAAAACGTGGGGAAATCCTGCATCCTCTCCTGCAGAAGCTCAAGATTTGATAATATGCAGATTGACTCTGCTCTTTGGAGATTTTACTGAAGCCATTGAGACTTCAGACCTGCCCTGGTGTCTGGGCCTGAACAGACTGTATAGCTATAGGACAAATCTGGCTTTTTCTCAAAGCCTGTAATACTTATTTGCAACCGTAGTTAATTGTCTCTTCTGCTTTGCTGCCCCAGCATTTTCCTTGAGTTGATGCATCAGCAGGGCTTTTGGAATCAAGCACAAAAGGAACAGGCACAGCTGAGAGAAATGGAAGCTTCTCTCTGAGGGAACTGGGGAAGCAATAGTTCAGTGGATCCTCCAAAATGGAAAATGACTGTTTGCTGCAGTGGAGAAAAGGAGCATTTCTGTTTGCAGTGATTAACTGCAAAACCTTTACATTTAGGCAAATAAATAGCATTTTCTTTTTGCAGGTTAAAAAAAAATCAGGAATCTTTTAAAAGCTATAGTGGGATTTGCTGCTCTCGTAATCATCAGGAAATGCACCCAGAAGATGCCTGCTTTCTCAAAACTGAAACAACACTCGATTAGACCTAAGGCAACAGAATTGAAATCTCTTGTACTTGCTTTTTTTGGAAACTGTCATGGTGGAGGGATAAAACCTGCCAAAGTGGGACCTCAGGACAAACTTGGCAAAATCGGCTTAATGGAATTCACTGTTTTAAATTTATTCCCCTTCGAAGCAGGATTTCTTTTATATGATAGCTCCCTAAGGAGAATGTCTAAATAACTTCTTGAAAAGGATTATGCTGTTGACCTGAAGTTCCACTGTTAATATTTTAGATAAGAAAGAATACTGTGCACACTTTTCCTTGGAAATAATAGTATACTTGAATTATCATTTCCTTGTAATAGTGTTGGCAATCTGGTACTTTTATCTAGTGCCTACTATAAAAATATTTAAGCAATTGCTTGAATGCTAATGCTAGCAATAAATACTATGTGTCATATTTAATTTGCAATGTTATGACAACTATTCAGTTCATGGATAAATGTGACAGTACCTTTACAAAATAAGGATATGTCCAAGCTATTCAAAGCTGTAAGCAAAGATGTTTGTTGGATTTCTAACAAGCAGATTTTGAAGTTTCTTCTAGGTGAAAAAATGAGTAAGATTTGTAAGAATAGGGGTCTATATTATGGGGTAATTGTATAGAAAGACAACCAAAATTTCAGATGCTTCACCAATCCGTACATGAATAAGTCCCTAAAATTTGAATCCTTGTGCAGGAAGTTCTGATTCCTAGGATTGCAAAAGGACTGGAAATACCACAGGATCCAATTTACACCTGGGTTCAGGATCTTAGAAGCACATGCTGAGATGCATTATGCTTTTTTGTTATGTCTGCTTCTGGTCCTTCCTGGATTGAGGAATAGTGGAGGCATCCACGGAGGTGGGGACATCTTAAGGTTTGTATTAGAAAATACAGTTTTGCATTAGGATTATGTAAGGTCATAGTGAATTTCTTAGTGGAGCGTCCCACTCTCTGCTCCATGTCCTTTCTGACAGTTAAAGTAACCAGTGATGGCTTTGAACTTCCAAAATGGTTGGCAGTTGATGAACACTTCGCCTCAGCTATGCACAATTAGAAGATGTCCCATTTTTGTTACAGGTCTGTACCCTTACCCTGTCTTGGTTGCCAGAGAAGAAACTAAGTACAATGCAAGAGGTAAAGGTGTCCAACCTGCAGAGACACTGGGTTTTGGTTTATAAAATCTGATCCTAATTTAAGGCCAATAAGTGATCTGCTGACCATTTTCTAATATCCTCCGTTGGCTCTGAAATAAGGGTTTTGTAGGATCAGATTGTTAAAATCATTTGACTCTTGCTGATCATGAGATCTTAGCCCCACTCATATTTCTTGAATTAAGATCAGAGTCCTGTGGGAGCTCTGCCATGACCTCAATAGGAGTTTGAATTGAAAAATTCAAATAATAGATAATTCAGTTCATGACAAGTGTGCCAAATTTCTCCTGAATATTCTGTACCTGAGGTGCGTTCTAATAATCAGCAAATATCTATGCTTCTGAAAAGGAATTTTTCAGAGCAGACACTTGAACTAATGAATATTTCATTATTTTGAAGCTGTTTATTATTGAGTTTCTAGGCATTTGGCTTTTTTTCCTGTTATGCAGAGGTACTTTAAAATAGCCTAGGAGCTGTGTGCTGTGACTTTTAGGGTATTTCTAGACTGTGATCCATGTACTCCCTCTTTAGTGACCTAACAGGTACTGTGTATTCCATCGTGCAGGACTGACAGGCATGAAGGCAAGGCTGTGTTTTGTGACACTGCATAGCTTTTTTTTATTTTTTAATTTATTTTTTTTAATGTCTGAAGTTGTCTTCAAGTCCTTCAGGAGAAGAGAGCTTTACAATCTGTGTGCATTCAGAAGTAGCTCGTGGTTTTAGGAGTGGCACTGGTGTGGCAGCTGGTCAGCAGGCTGTAGGTATGGCTGCTTGGGGTTAAAGGCCAGCTCAGTGCATTTGCTGGACTTTTCCACTTGCTGGACTTTTCCATTTGCTGGACTTTTCCAACAAGCCCCTTCCTTCCAAGTTTGTCTTCCTGTTACGTTCCTCCCATTACATTCCATACGTGGTTTGTAATACCATGAACCATGAAGCCAACTGGCTTACCTCACAGGAGATGTCACCAAAGGCTGTCTGTGGGGTTTAGCCGTGCAAAATGCACCACCCTGCACTGATTTTTATAATGCAGTATGTGAATATTTTAGATTTGTCTCTGAAAGCTCCATATAATGTATTTTTGTGCAGAAAAGATAAACAGGAGAAGTTCAATGTTTTTTTCACTTTTTTCATCAAAGTGGTCACTCAGAAGTAGTCTGATTATTTATTGCAGCTGTATCTGGGCACTTTCTGTAAAGGTGCTGGGAAAGTGTTGCTGTTTCTACAGAAAGCTAGTATGGCCAAGACATTCTTGCACTTTAATTCAACTTAACCAGCAAGAGGATTAAATTTTTCAAAGCTTGTTAAAATAAAATACAAAGGAAATGCTTCAAATGTGATGTGTCAAGTAAAAATTGTGTTTATGGTGTAAAAATAAGATAGTTGCTGCAGTTTGCCTGTAAGATGCTTCGGTTTTTGATTGGCAGCTGCAAAGCAAATGCAGCTGAGAGCCCCATCCATCTCACCCACTCACCTGTTTGAGGTGCCTTTGTTGAGGACCTTTATCAAAGAACATTTTATGATGTCTTTTCAATCTGTGATTTGCACCTTGAGTGCATCTGCAGCTTCTCAAGGTTCCCGGGATGAAATCACCCGTGAGACATTTGCAATGGACTTCAGCAGCCAAGCCTTGACCTGGATTCCCAGTGGCCAAAGCTGCAAGGCTGCAGCCTCCTCCCAGAGAGAGGAACTGCTCCCTGCTTCAATCTCTGTGGGGCAGGACCAAAGGAGAGACACTTCATGGATGTGTCTGTCTACAGCCTTATTATTGCTTGGAAAGCAATTAAATAGGACTTAGGACACTGTTCTCCCACACAGAAAAGCCTTAGGACAGAAAAATATACTGTATTACTCTGCATGTTAGTGCTGTTGCCAGATATAAGAAGTTTCATTTCATTATTGGTACTGTGCCTATTTTGGATGAAAATGAACTGACTGCAAATACACCTAAAGTATTTCTCTTTAGATTTAGTTAGAAAAATAGGAGTCATTCAGCAAGACACTTAAAATATATATCAAACTGCTAATATGGAGAAGTTAATCAGAATTTGTATCCTGAAATACTCCATATCACTAGTGCAAAACATTATTGAAGGCCACTGTACAACAACACAGTTTTAGTTAAAAGCCGTTTCCAAGATGAAAGATAGATTAAATGAGCTACAGCCTGTATGAGAAATTCCTCATGAGGAATTAATGGTAAAGCTTCTCAAAATCTTTCATGCTTTGGCTAAAAATATTAGCACCATAAAAATTCTTCAGGGGGCAGACTTGAGGTGGTGGATGCAGAGTGATCAAAACATAAAAGAGGCACATTTTCCCTTTTTATGGAGAGGCCTCTTTCAAATCTGTCATATGATGGATTTGAAATGAAAGTTTAATGTGCACTCAGTTTTCCAGACAGCCATCTTTCTACAGCTTGATTATTAATAACAATTTAATCTTTGCCAGCTTTCTTTTCTTGAGCTCTTGATGATTCATTTATCTTATTTATTTAGCATCAATCTAAGAAAAAATACTCATATCATAAAGTTGACGAAATGTTCCACATTAATAAACCAATATAAAATCGGTCTTCCAATACAAGAAGTGTTTAATCCATAGCTGTTTGAATTAAAAAGTAAAAAAGTGTAAATAGCTTATAAATAGCAAGCAAATAATGTGACTGGATTTCCTATTTAACCTGTATGCAATATTTTTTGAGCTGTAGTTTTTCCTCTCAGCACGATATCAGGAATGATGAGGCCATTTCCATGGCTCATATTGTATAAAATATTTTTCTATAATAATGCCACAGTATAAAGATTGTTTTGTTGGTGAGTCAGTAAATGAGACCTAGGAAGCAAGTGGATTTTTGGCAGCTCTTGGGAAAATAAACATGTAGCATTAAATAAAATAAAAGTTCAAAATATGTTAATACATTTACAGGGTCTGATCCAAAGCCATTAAATTCATTGACATTTTTGCTTTTATAAAAACATTTCACCAATATTAAGCAAATTATAAATAGTTAAGTAGTCAGAAGCAGCCCCTCCAAGTCAAAAGATTTTGAATTTTGCAACCTAACAAGACAAGGGAGTGTCACTGTCCCTTCTCACGAGACATTCTGTTTTGCGTCCTGCAGCAAAGCAGAAAGACTGCTTCTATTGATTAGTTAAGTTAATTCAGATGTCTGGAATATGTACAAACAGTAAAAGTTTCGCCTCTAATGTGTATTACTTTGGGATTAGTGGCATAAATTTAATTTCCCATCATTTGGGCCATGCATGTAAGTTTTTCCTAGTAGCATAAATAGTTGTGTATAGTGTTGAGAGCATTTTAACTGAGTAGCATTATCATCATTGTTGAGACAGGGTGAAGAAGAAGCAGCCTCTGGAATAACTGGGTCCTTGACCCTAAATTTTTTAAGTTCAAAGCTTGTACCTTGAATTTGGATTTTAAAAAGTAAATTACCAAGCAACCAACAGCCAAGGGTATTACTAGATTTTGTTGTCTCCTTTAAAGTTTTTATTTAAAAGCAAATACTTTTGTAATACAATTGAAAATATATGAGTAGAGCCTTTAGAGAAAGGGTTGTGTCATTCCTGTGTATTTCAGCAATGTCCGATAGGGTTTCAGCCTCAAGATGTATATATATATGTATATATGTGTATATATATATATAAGGCAACTGTAATATTGCATAGATTATGCACATATATACGGCAGGAATTTCTAACCTTAAGGACTGAAAATTATAGTCACATAGACAAATAAAGAAAGTAGGAATGAGAAGGAACAGAGGCTCCTATGTCACCAAACCATGGACTTGGCCGTAGTAACAAAGGGAATGCACTGCCCCATGGGATATTGAATCCATATTTTATCAATTCCTGGCTAGTATCTGATTTGCAAGTTACTTTTTTATGCAAGAGATCGTACTGGCATTTTCAGAATGCTCAGCACTCCAAGCAGTGCTGCAGGTCAGGACTCTGCAGATGTTCTGACAAAAAATCTTGTTCTGAAAAGAAAGCCAAAGGGCTTCATGAGGAATAACAGGAACATTTGGCAACTCAGGATACTCATGTGCCCCTACATTGTTTGGTCCTTCTACATTGTGTAATGCTGGTTTTCTGTATCTGACTCTGTGTTTTGTTCTGCCTAAATCACAAAATAGTCCATGCAAGGGGAAGAAAGTGCAGGAAAACCACTTCCTTGGCATCCATGTGTGTTGTTTTCAGAGTGCTGCTGGCTGGCTGAGAGTCACATGGCTGCCTGGGAGAAACTGTTGAACAAGGTTTCCAAGCTTTGATTTTTTCTTTCTTTTCCTACAGCATAACAATATGAAGTGTTGAGACACAGTTTTCTAAGATTGGTTTGTGTTTGATTTGCTGAGATTTTTTCCCACAACTACAAATATAACTCTGTTCTTTTCACCAGCTTTGTTCCCTGGCTTCAGGAGTACCTGAGAGTGCTCTGTGCAGCTGTGGGGAAATGATTGGGCTTCAGTGTGGGGAGATGCTTTCCTCTGACCAAATCCCTGTGTTTGTGTCCCCTTGCAGCCCTGCGGAGCCGCTCAGGACGCTCCATCATCAACGGCAACTGGGCCATCGACCGCCCGGGCAGGTACGAAGGTGGCGGGACAATGTTCACTTACAGACGCCCCAATGAGATCTCCAGCACCGCAGGGGAGTCCTTTTTAGCTGATGGGCCAACAAATGAAGTCCTTGATGTCTATGTGAGTTAGTATTTAAGTTGTTCTTCCTGATGGAAAAGGAATTGTTCGGTTCGTTGTTAACATGCGACACCAAAATGGCATTCAGTACCAACACTTTGTTACTTTAATTTTGAGATGTTAGTTTTGATATTTTGCACTTGTTTGGTGTGGTCTCCATTTTGCTCCAGATCTTAGGAAATCTAAATCAAGCCTTTTTCTCTCAGACTTAACTGATGCAGTAAAACCAATTGAACTTGTTCAGTAAAGTAGAAATAAGGCATACAAATGTCCAAGGCTTTTCTTTTGTAAACTGGATTTTTTCTGGATACTTTCCTATTGAAACAAATTTGGCATAGTTCAATTTTATAGTGAAGAAGCAAATACTTAAGCCAGACAAGGCCTCTCACCATCTCAGTTTCCTTTATAAGAAACAAGTCCATAAACCCATAGAATGTAGGATTTGGAGCAGGGCAGTTTTAATATGAAGCTGTGATAGGAGACCATAGATAATGACTATTTGAGAAAGGAACAGAGAAGACAAATTGTTTCTAAGAGGGAGAAGTCATATTGAGAAAGCTTTTTACTTCAGATGGGATGGGTTTTTAGTTCATCATACTGAAATAAAATATATAACTGGAACTGATTACAACTTCTTCCAAGATAAATGGGGTATTCTGAGATTATACACTCCTACACAGTAAAATTCATTTCTTGAAAAAACTGAATTAAGTGAATATATGTTTCTTTCATCCAGTTGTGCCTTTTTTGTCCTTGAATGCAATATGGGGTGGAAAAGTGAGTGGGCTGGATAATTTCATAGAAAAATTATTAGTAACTACCCTGATTACTAATCTGGGAAAAGTTAGATGTTGGCAAAGTTATTCCCCATCTACATGGTGTCTAATAAAGCAATGTAATAATTATGCTAACACTAGAATCATTAAGGTTGAAAAAGACCTCTAAGATCATCTAGTCCAATTGATCCAAACTTCTTTTCCAATTG
Source organism: Oxylabes madagascariensis (assembly GCA_013400675.1). NCBI lineage: Eukaryota > Metazoa > Chordata > Aves > Passeriformes > Timaliidae > Oxylabes > Oxylabes madagascariensis. The sequence goes on along the minus strand of VYZR01003776.1, from coordinate 37,228 downwards.
ATTGTAGTGTATGACTGGGAAAAGCCTGGAAAAATAAACAATTGAGCTTCTAAACCGTGCAATGCAGACTCTGTTTTTCAGATGTTCGTGTCATTGTGCAGTTACAGGGTTTGTGAGTTGAGACTTGGCCCTCAGTTTTTCTTTTTAGCCAATTAATGCATAGTACATAATGACCCAGAGAGAAAAGCATTAGAAAGTGGATTAAACAGATATTTCCAAAGTAATATCATTTAAAAGCCTTAAGTTTTGCTGTTGTTTGATGTTTGTTTTGATGTTTGATGTTGTAATGTTTTGGCTTAGGCTTAGGGACTGTAAGAAAGCTGCCATGATGGGCATAGCTTTACCAGCTTTGCTCTGTGACTGCTGCTGTGGATTGCCACTTCTGATTTGTCTGGACTCTCACCTGAGATGTTTCTGGTTGGTAGGAGGAATACTACAATTCAGTATAAGATGATAGTTTAGTCTCTTTTTTAATATAGTGTGGGAAGATAAAGGTGAATAGTGCTAGATGCAGGAAAATCAATGCTCAGTATGACACGGCCTCTCTCCCGGGTTTGAAATGTGTAGCCAAGCAGATACAGATGTCTTGTTTCAGACTTACACTGCCTGAGTCATGTAATTCTCCATTCACCCATACTCATGATCTTTATGCTCTGTGTAGAAAAATGAAGGGATTTGCAGATGGGAACTCCAAATGGTTTTCTGTTCTGTTTTCCTGAGATCATGCTGTCTTTCTTCCACTTCGAAATGTAGAGGAAAATGCCTTCTGATTTACAGGAGGTTAGAAGTAACAAGAAAAAGAGATGCAATTTCTGTCCAAGTGTGAAGTATACATTGCTACAAAGACTTAGGTCCACTAACTCAAAGCAAAACTACCATTTCAGGTATTTTCCTGCTGGAAAGCTGGAACAATATACTAATTAGGGACTTCATCAGTTCAGCTCTCTAAATTATGCATGTCAGTTGTTTTGAGAAATGTAATGGGAAAACCATCACATGGGAACCACTGGGGAGTTGTTCCTGGAACCATTTAAAGAACAGGGTTCTGGTTCTGGAAGGGGAAGTGTACTCTATTGCTGAAGTCAGTTCACAGTTCTTGGTTCTCTCAGGACCACAAAGAGGGTGTATTTTTTGGATAAGAAAGTGACGTTGGAAGGACCCAACCTTATAAAAAAAATACTGCAGGCAGTGCATTATTAGATGGTTTAGAAAAGTGAATGCTCTCTGAGGAACAGCATTTAGAGGAACAGCTATTATATTTGGCAAGGAAACAGTGATTTTGACATAAGTTTAAACAAAAGTCTGAATCCCTAGTTGGTATTAATAGATGTGAATTTAGTGCAGCCTTGAAGCGTTAGTTGTGCTCTGCTGGGTCACTGGGCCATTAGGATAGCAGGATGTTTTACTTTTAGGTCCAGGGATTGTGAGAACCAAAGAGCTAGAGCAAGCTCTGGTGTTTGCTTGTGGGTTTGTTGTTTTGGGTTTTTGTTTGTGTTCTGGTTTGATTTGGTTTGGTCTTAAAAGGTACTTTGAGTATAGTCCGAGGCTTCTATCAGACTAATCCCCACAGCGAGTTCAGGCTAAAACGCGTCAGTAGTAGCAGTCATGAACTAGCAGCTCATGACACCGCTGTGTTTGTGGTGTGGGTGTGCTGATGCTCAGAGCAGCAATGCAGTAGGAGTCCTTGGGAATGGAGTGTGCTGCTAACAGTTTAAAAAAGCTGTCCTAAAGTTGTATCTTTCTCAGGTCCTATTGTGCCCAATAAACGAGCACACCCAGAGTTACAGTGACTGTCAGAGTCATGCTCCTGTCAGCTCACGTGGGCTTGTGCAGCAGTGTTCTGAAAACCCTGAGCTTCATTTTCACTTTTAAAGGAGAAAACCTTCTGGTTCCTGCCTGTGTTTCGTAAAGAACACATTGATGGAGTTGTGCTTTGCTGTAAGACAGTGGGAGTCTGGCTGCATAGTTGCAAATGAATGTGGAAGGATGCAGGAGGGCTGCATGCGATCTTCAGCTGCTACAGCAAATCCATGGGCCTTTGGGATCTGCTCCTGATCTTTGCTGAGCAGTGCTCATGGGGAGGGCAGCAGGACAGCCCAGTTTGAGCTTAGGGGATTGTTGGAGCTCCATGGAGTGCTGAGGGAGCTGCAGGGTGCTGGAAGGAGCAGCTGCCTTTACCACGAGCACAGAGAAACGTGTGTGTGCTGTCTGCAGGTGCTGTCCTCAAACCACTGGGGAGCCTGTAAAAACACAGTAGGCTGCATCTGTAGGGTTGGGGGTTGTGAGGTGGGTTTTTTTTCTGCTTTGTGTCTTCTTTGTTTTTGTTACCTCAGGTGTCTGTCAAGTTCCTGCTTTCTGAGACTGTTTTGATGACCTTAGGACCATCTCTTCTGCTGCTGAGGCCTGGTGTGAGCCTCTGCTCCTCCTGTTGCTGAGAGGGGAGGCTGTGGCTGGCACAACGCACAGCACACCTTGACCCCATGCACAGCAGTCTTGGGTTTTTCAAAGAAGATTTAGACAGTTTGCCATCATAAGCTAGCTCAATTTGCAAACACAGGAACTTGTATTTTCTTCTTGTTGCATTTTTTGGAGACAGCCATTAACCACTGCTTCTATCCCAACCAGTGCTAAATAACGTTATGTAGCTGATCAGTTGAAGTTGATATTGAAGTGTTAGTAAATAACAAGTGGAAGAACTCAATGTATGGCTGGTTTTCTTTTTAGATGATACATCAACAGCCTAACCCGGGTATACATTATGAATATATCATTCCAGGAGACAATGTCATTAGTCCTCAGTTGATTGCTCACAGGAGGCCAGGTAAAATGCCGCCATTTCCTTTTATCAAACACATTTTGTTACTTAATAAGCTAATGGAGAAATTCATAACAATGAATTCAATGTAAATGCTGCCATTGATCTGGGAGAGGTCCAGAATTTCACCCTACATGTTGAATGAGAACTCAGCACAGACTTGGTAAAACTTCAGTGAATTAAAACTGGCAGGATTTATTATGCTTTAGCTGGGAATATTACTACTTTGAGTAGGAGTGTTGTAACCATGTCTCAGAATCAAAATAGAACACGATCTTTGTTTTCAGAGTCCTTTTCTTTTTGAGATAATTTAAAACAACCCTCCACATTTCCCGTTTCCTCTTGGAGAGGATCAAACAGAACTATGTTCTCTTCCCAGACAAGAATCTGGGCAGCTCCTGCCTGAGCTGTGGGTATGTGCTGTGTGTACTCCTAGGAAGTTCTGAAGGACAGGAGAAACTTTGCAAGTGAATTTGGTCCTCGTTTTAATGTTCGTGACATGCTTTGACAAATTTCTAAGTGTTTGGTATGTTCATAACGAGGACCGGCTGTGCTGTGACATGGGGAGGTACAGAATGCAGCACATGGAACAAAACAAAAATGCTTTGGGAAATCTTGACACTGGGTGCATTTAACTCTACGTTGTCTTTGGAGATTCTTCCGTTTTTAGTTTTTAAGGTACTTGCTGGCTAAGGCTTGGTTATCTTAGTTTAAAACAACACAATCTTTGCAGGTCACTATTAGGCAGTCTCTACATAGCAGATTTAAGATGCTTCCAAGTTTAGTGCTTCTCCAGTTCTAATTATTAGAGAATCATAACATAGACTAATATTTTCATGTGAGGCTCATTATTTAACTTTTCTATTATTGTCCTTCATCAGGGGAGCCACTGAATGGTCAGTTAGGAATGCCAGAAAGTACAAGTCATGAGGATGAGGATTTGCATAGAGAGACAGACATTCTCACTGGACAGTCAGCTGGAACTTTTCCAGTTATTCAGCCAGGAAGATTTCCTTCTCATCAGCCAGAAAACCAGGTGCCTGCTATGCAACCACCAAGACAAAACCGAGAACACAACTGGAAACAGGTTGGAAAAACTGAGTGCACTACTACATGTGGGAAGGGTAAGTGCTTTGTATATGCACAGAACATTGTTAGACCTGCTGTTTTCTGTTCTCTTACAACCAAAAGTCATTTCACTGCTATTACCTGTGCTTATATTCAAATCAGTCGAAACAGCAAAATTAAAACTAGAAAGCATGGAAATCATAAGGAAAGATATGACATTTGCCTCTGAAAGGAAGTATTTCAGCATTTATGGCAAGTTGCTCTCTCCCATACCCTTGATACACAAGGTATCCTCATTTGTATCCATTTCCTCAACATTCCTTGGCATTTTTTACCATTCCCTTCTGCCTCTCCAGCTTTGTTAGATACAGCCACCATGCTTTTTGTGTCTTTGTCAACAGTTTTTTGATCTTCACAGGAAGGTTTCACAGGCATTTCATCAGACGTCTTTGTCTCATTGGATGTTGCTGGAGCAGCACTGATGTGACTTCAGAAATCTGAGGTTTTAACAGGGAGGAAGTGGGAAGGAAAAGAGACGGAAAGGGCCTGGCGAGCTTTTGGAAAGTGGTGCATACACTGCTTGCATATACTGCAAAGATTAATCTTTGCTGCCAGACATTCACAGTGACCACAGATTCAATAATGCTGAACACAAGCAATTACTTGGAAGAATAAGTTTTTGTGATGGTAAAAGTGAAATCTTTTGTACTATGCATAGCCACCACTGCCATACACACAACACTGCAGAGGTTTAAAATAAACATGTATCAGTGTGGGAGCTCAGCTGACTGTCACCAGTTCAGATACATGTAGAACATTTGCTTCTTAATTAGTTTGAGAGGACACTTCATAAATTTGGTCCAAAGCCAGACGAGTGTCCATGTTATAGCTACAGACATAGCTGAAAAAATCCAGCAATATTGATAGCAATCAAAATTGCTTCTCAGTTTAAAAAAAAAAAAAAAAAAAGAAAAAGTTTCACCTTGAAGAAATTACTGCAGAAGTACTAGAGCTAAAATACAACCAGTAAAATTCAGACTTCTTTAAGTCAGCCCTTTTGTGGAGAAAAATATTTTAGTTGGCATTTAAGCACACTGTGCCTTTACTACAAGTCATATGGGCAGAATCCATAATTGTGTCTGATTATTGGCTAGCAGCAATCAGTCTGTATCAACTACTGAATGACTGAATTCCCATATTCAAGGTGAATTTTAGTATTGAAATCAGGTAATTTATGGTACAGTTACAGGCACACATCAGGGTAAATGTATTCTTCCTTTCCATCATAGAAATCTTGGTTGTGTATGCCATGGCCTTGATCAACATTGGCACATAATTCTTAACCTTTCTGCAGAGATATGGTCACTCTTGCTAGTGGTATTAATGAAATCTGAGTCAAAAGGAAGATAGCAAAACTGTAGGACTTAGGAAAAAAAATCAAAATTAAAAAAATTAATTTCAGCCTCCGATTTACTCCATGAAATGTAGCAACAGAACTGCCAAAAATAAGTGTTTCTTTTCCCTTTATATGAAGAATGGGTGCATGTTCTGATAGTTAAATTCAAAAGAAACTGGATCATGAGAGTGGGATCCTGAGACTATTGAGACTGTATGAGCATTTCTTGTGATCTTGGTATGAGATGCCCGTGACACTCTGATGGCCCTGAGGCATTTCAAGCCAAACTAGGTTATATAGGCTGACAAAGAAGGGAGTGGAAAAATCAGGAAAAAAATCTGTACTATTTAAGGCTTTGTTTTCATTTTGCATCATTCAGTATAGGACACTTTCTGCTTTTTTTCTTTCCTCTATGTTTTCCATTTTCTTCTGCTTTATTTCTTCATGCAGAAATAGAGATGACGGGTTTTAATTATTATTTTATGATCCACCAAAGTTAAATAATCTTAGGATATTCCAAGTTGCAAGAAGAAAAAAAGAAGTTATTTTTGTGCTATCTAAGGAAAAGGGAGGCTAAATTAAGAGTTTTGATGAAAACCTGTGAGATTTCAAAGCACGTTTGTAAAACTTTGGCTTAGAAAAAAGACTATTATCTTTTTTTTTACCAAGTGAAAATGCTTCCCATGAGAACTGCCACCAAGTCTTGTCCTAGATTTCCATTTAAGATGACTGAGCAAATAGATCTGCTGAAATTTGGACAGTGTGGAAACTGCTACCACATCCTGTCAGAGCTTACATTTGAAAATTTTGAATAAAACCTTTGTCTGTGTTTCCTGTTGTCAGGTTACACTTTTCCTTTCTGCATCAATGTTGGATGCTGCTGTTATTGCTGCAGAGTCTTTTGCAATTCTTTACCTAATTGTCTGTTTAATTTCAGGATCACAGTACCCAATTTTCCACTGCGTCAACAGAATCACTCACGAGGAGGTGCCCGAGGGTTACTGTGACAGCAGCACCAAACCCATTCCAGAAGAGGAGGCCTGCAACCTCTTCCCATGCCCTGCTTTGTAAGATACTGTCATTTAAGTCAAGTGAAATAAGCCAATGTCATTGAGATCTTGCATGTCAAAGAGGCTGTTCTAAGTAGGAAAGTAGTTTGAGCTTCTAACCACGGTGCACTTGTGTTGTAAATTGTAGTGGATTTTTTTTTCCATAGTTGTTGGTGGCCTTCTTCCCCTTCACAGGGGACGATAGCATGCAGAGTAGACAAAAGGAAACCTGGAAACGAGCAATTGGTGTAGCAATTGTCAAAATGTGTGTGACTGTTCAGGCAGACACACTCTATGTGGCCTCTGTGGGTACATTTTTTCCAAGTGAGAGGCTTCTGCATATGCCTGTGTAAAAGAAGAGGCTCTGCAGGTTCTGCCACTCCACATGAGATCAGTGTGTTAGAGTGGCCATACTTTCATTATTTAAAGATGAGGTAGTGCTCCCAACAGCCCCCTTGTACATTCACTTCTTTTCCTGGAATTGAGCAGTTCTTTGGCTCCAAGACTGGGTTCTGAGGTCATGGTCCTTATCTCCAGCACACTGATACAACCAGCTCAGGTGTGGTTTCCTTCTGAATCACATTTGCTATTGGGAAACTGTGCATTGCAGTTGGCTGAGCAACTTCTTTGAAGCACTCAAAAATTAAAAATATAAATAAAAATTTAAAAAACAACCAAAAGGACAACTCCTCCAGGGTGCATACCAAGAAGAGAAAAGGGTTAAACCCAGTTGCCTTTACAGCAACTTTGTTTTAGGTCAATTTTCCATCTCTCTTGTGGTTATACTCTTCAGTTCTCTTCTGAGCAGCAAGTGGTCTCTCCTTATCCCAGGGAGGTTTCTAATGATGTAAGTGCCCTTACAGGCTCAGAGATGTCTCCGATGAGCTATTTCCTAGTGCATATTAGATACTCAGGAACTTCTGAAGTCATTTACCTGGAGATTGCTTCTCTCTCCAAAAGCATTTTCCTCACCTTTTTCATTCTAACAACTCATTTTCATTCACAATAATATCAAGAGTATAAACAAAAAAATGTAAATATTTAAATGCAGAGGTTTTGCTTGCTGTGCACAAGAGTTCTGAAATAAAATGTGTAAACAGTTTAGATACTTCCTTCAGGAAGTATCTAAACTGTTTGTAAAGAAAAAATTGAAAATGCTTGTAAAGAAAAAATTGAAAATGACATATTTATACAAAGGTGGCTAAATAAATTTAAGTGAAATTTTGGAACGAGAGGGATGTATTTAGAGATTTTTTCAGTCTCTAAAGTTAATTGTATTTCTTCATTGCTTATCATTTAGTATTTCAGTTTTACTGATGAATGAATGCCTGGATGCATTTCATGATTTTTCTGTCATTGGTCTTTTTTAGAGGCTTTGCTGCAGAAAAATTTTATGCAGCACACCTTAAACTTTTGGCAAGTGTCGTTAGAGCAGTAATATATATTATAGACAAATTCTTCTAAAAGCCAAGCATCTATTACAGGCTTAAGTAACATTTATAATATGTCTTGAGACCATGAATTGTGCAATCTGTATCCATGCTCATTATTAGCAGCCTCTGCAGGAGAGCTGTGTAAGTGTGTGATGGTGCCTGCTAAGGGATCATTGCACACACAGAGACTTTAGTGCGATTTTATAGGATCCTGGACCAGCATCAGAATCATGTCATTCCAGCTCTGTTAAGATCAGTGTTAGAGAATTCTTTGTGGGACAAAGATATCCTTTTTGTTTTCCTCAGCTGGGATATAGGGGAGTGGTCCGAGTGCAGCAAAACCTGCGGGCTGGGAATGCAGCACCGGCAGATCCTGTGCCGGCAGATCTACGCCAACCGCACGCTGACAGTGCAGCAGTACCGCTGCCAGCACCTGGAGAAACCCGACACAACCAGCACCTGCCAGCTCAAGATCTGCAGCGAGTGGCAGATCAGGACTGAGTGGACCTCAGTAAGTAGGATCCATTCATTTGGGGCAGAATACCTCAGTAAGAATACAAATTTTCTGCCAGTATCACTAATCAAATATCAATTTGGTTTTGTGTAAAACAAGTGGAATATTAAAAGCCTTGGAAATAAGGCTTTATTGGAAATAAATCTGGAAATATTGGAAATAAATCTGAGTTCAGTAAATCCCTGCTTGACTATGACCATCGGTTTCCTAACCAGAAAGATGTCTCAGCAGGAATGAATGAATTGTATGGCCCCAGCTCCCTGGTAAACCACTGCAGTCCTTGCACAGAGTCCTGATGCAACCTCCTTTTTGTCACAGTGTTCAGTGCCTTGTGGAGTGGGGCAGAGGACTCGAGATGTGAAATGTGTCAGCAACCTTGGGGACATTGTTGATGATGAGGAATGTAACATGAAACTACGGCCAAATGACATCGAGAACTGCGACATGGGCCCCTGTGCCAAGAGCTGGTTCCTTACAGAGTGGAGTGACAGGGTAAGGCTTCTCAGTATCTTTACCTTGCCAAACCTTCTAAAACAAGAGCGTCAGAACTTTTAAAATATACATCTGTACAACCATAAAAGGAGTAATCCTATTTTCCATGTTTATTCTTGGTCTTTTAAACGGGCAAAAGCAAACAAAAAAATAATGATCCCAAGGGCTTCTTAAGTTTGTGTTAAGATACAAGAATGCATAGAAAGGGCAAGCCTGTGGGTACATGGCCAAATGTCCAGACTTAGAATTGGCTCTGAGTCTGAACTTTCCAAAATATTGGGTGTGCTGAGATTTATTATTCTTCCTTGCTTAGTGCTGAGTCTCAAGATTCAGACTCTTAAAAGTTTCCCCACTGTTTTTTTAAGGGATACAGATTTGAGACCTGATGTCTGGGTTTAAGTTCAATCCATAAACCAATTATCTCATAGGTGTGAAAAGAGGGGAAAAACTTCATAAACTCAGGCAGGCTTGATTCAGGCGCTTGTGTTTTGTGAATGTGCATATTGGGGTTAATTTTCTTCCAATGAGTCAAATTCTCTGCATGAAAGCAGTAAAACCGGTGGTGATTTAACTCGTTTCGTGATTGGGCTCAGAGTTGTTGTTCAGTGGTGATATTTATATGCTTTCATTAAGAGGCTTGCAAACATGGGGTAAGAAAAGCCTGGCATTTTGGTCCCTCTTGTGGATGCTTGCATATCAATTTCATCTGTAGGCAAGTTCAGCCTTCCATCTGTAAAATCCTTGTTGCATCTCCCTTTGCTTTGACAGACAAATAACATAATTTATCAGTGAAGCTGTAAGATTATATTCATAACTTCATGATTTGATTGTTTGGATCACTTTGTGATAGTACCTCTGAAAGCCAGGAATGTCAGGCTCACAAGTTGTGCATGAGTTGGACACTCAGAAGATTTTCCACATGCTTTAGATGCTGAGATGGAGCAGGAACTTCACAAGTAGAGCAGGTACCTGCTATGTCACAGAACTTTAAAAAGACTGATCAGACTCTTGCTACAAGGTCTGCAAAATTTTCAGCCCCCAGACAACTCAAGTAGGTTTTATAAAGAAAACAAAAATATAGACTACTAAATCCATGTCGTCGTGACTTTTTTTCCAGTGTGTGCTCTTGCATAGTATGGACAGAATGATACCAGGAGAAGCAGAGGTATTAGTGCAAAGGGCAAAGATTTTGCTATAGGGAAATGGCAGTGCTTTTTTTTTCTCCCCCTGCCTTTTTTTTTTCTTTTTTTTTTTTTAATAGATCTGTTCTGTGTACGGTGCTGTTAAATCCATTCCACCCTCAAAGATACCGTTTGACCCAGCTGCTATTGCTCAGTGCAGTTCCACCACATAAAGCACAGATATTGCAGTGAAATCTCTAGCACCATTCTCTTCATTATTCTACACTGATATTTAGTCCTCTGCAGAATTAAAAGCAGCTTTTTGCTGAAGGTTATAACTGTAGAATGTTATTATGCTTTTTTATACGTGTTAAATGAGACGTAGAAGTGAAGCAGGTAATGTGGAAAATGTTGGAGTTTTTTTCTTACCGCAAACTTTTTAGGACTGGAGAGTAAAGAACGGATTTTGTTACCTTCTCAGTTTATATAAGTGTACAGATTAATTTCTTCCAAATGCTTGCTACTGTAGTTGGCATTATTCACCATCACTTCTGCCAGGAGTGGGTTTGGAGTTTGATTCACAAAGAGGATGTAAGGAACAGTTTATTTCAGGAAAAAAGCAGATTTGAGGTGGAACATGCAGGATCTCCTAAGATTCACACATTCCTCATAACCCGGATGTTGGGACGCGCAGGGGCAGCGATTCCAGTGCAAGCAGTGAACAGCTTTGCAAAGTCAGGGTATTGGCCATCAGCTGTCTTCCTGTGCCTTGAAAGGGCTGCGTCTCAGGAGCAGAAATTTCTCTTTCTTTGTAGATGAGTGTGTTTCTGTTGAAAGACAAGAGAAGGATTCTGTCATGGAATAGAAATGGTCATTCCCAGATGTATAGGCTTTGCATGTGTCATTTCCCTAAACAATTCCTTAAAAAGTACTTTAAGCCAAGCCACACTTCAGCAATAAGCATAGATCAGCGATGGGCAGCCACAAATGGTTCAGATAAGCAGCCAAAAGTTCAAATGCTTTAAAAAACTTGGTCAAACTTCTTGAGTCTGCAAAACTGTGGTGGAAATCTCACAAGAACAGACCTTCTTTGTGAGATTTATTACATGCCTACTTCAAGTCCCAGCTGGAAATACCACAGAACAGTCTTTCCCATTGTATTTTGACATTTCAGCCGTGCCTAGAAATAAGAGGTAAAAGAACTTATCATAACTTTTGGAACTTTGAAATGGTTGAGTTCAAACTTAGTTACAGCTGGAAGAGAAGGCCTTTTCTGAACCCACTTTGCAAACACTTCATGTGTACAGTTGCACATGCAGCAAGTAGAGATTTCCAGAGGCCTGTCAGAGATTGGTTAGGCACATGCTTCCTCTTTCAGCATGGGATAGATCAGACTTCCCTGTCTGGATTGATGGGATGCATGAGCTATTACAATATAGCTGTGGTTAACTAGCGAAACATCAAGAGTGAAACACAGCAACATAAAAATTACAGTTGTCTTTGGTGGCAGTAAATGTTCAATTTCAGGATTTGATAACTGTGGTACATACTTGTGCAGAATTTGATGTAGGTATTCTTTAAAACTGTTTTAAGAAAAGAACGTGGTCTAATTTAGGAATGGTGAAAAGATTCTGTGTTTTCTTCTTTTACTGAGACCATGCAAAGTTTTAATTGATGCAGATATCACACTGGTTAACTATATTATAATTAATAGTTTCTGTGATTCTGAACTAGATGATTATATCATTACTTTTCCCTAAGTGTGACTTCAGCAGTATTACATATGTGCACTTAAAAAATCTGTAGAGCACATACAAATCTGTGTGTAGGAGTTGTGTTTCCTTCCCAGGGTGGGCTGTATGTTGCTTTACCCTGTAAATAACACTTGGCTGCCTTCTTGCCGAGTTCTCCAGTCTTGTTTTCCCACGATGGATTTATGTATTTTATGGGCCACCTGTTTTGCCCCATGACATTGACCTCCTTGGTGTTGGTTTCTGCACTCACTGAATTTTTATATATGTAATTAAAAACCCCTTCATGTTCCTAAGACAATGCAGTTCTTGATTTGTGGTATTTTGATAAACAGCTGTCAGAGTCCATTGAGTTCATGTTACACAAACACTTTTACCTGCAAAGCTTATGAATTGTGGGCCACCATGTGCACTCTGGAAAGGAAGGAGGGAAAGCAATTCATCCCTGGGAAACAAACATTTCTATTCTGAAAAGTATATACTCTTGTTCCTTGTATGAGAAGTTGATCTAAACACCATCTATTGATAACCCCCAGGCTCAATCTTGAGAGAAGCAGAAGTTTTTACCCATTTCAATGGAACAGATTACAGGTTAAAAGTTTGTAGTAGCAAAGTGAGACTGATTGGTCTTACTTTGTCTGTGCCTGTCTTTGCATTTATTGCTCTATCTTGAACACAAATAAGACAATTAACTTAAGTTTCATGGTTTTGACTTTTATATGATCTTTAACCTCTTTTGCCTATAGAGAGTCTGGACAAACTTTTGTGATATTTTTATGTGCATTTGTAGAAAGAGTGCTTCCTGTCTCATAATTCTCTAAAGATGTCATACTGCATTAAAGCAGCAGAGTTCCACCAAACAGCATCCATTAATCAGTAGAGTAAATCTGGTGAACCTTACTGAACTTAGCAACAAAATGGGATTGATGGGAGCAGATGAGATTCTTGCAAACATTTCACATGACTGATTCTTTGACAGCTCTAATTGCTGGAAAGTTTATTTCTCCTATGGGTCAGGAGCGGGAAACTGCATTCTCCTGATTTACAGCAATGGGAGACTCACCAGTGTTTCCTTCCAGCTAACTGGAGCATTCCCCTCCTGCATTTTGTTTATTCCTCATTGCTGTCTCCTCTGTTCATTTGTTTCTCATTTTATGTTTAGAGCCTACTTAGAAAAGAAGCCAAAATACAAACAATTCTTAGATGTTAATGAGATTCTGCGGCCAAAATAAAATCTTGGGAAGAAAGAAAAAATGCTGCACATCAGGAAACATAATCAAAACAAACCAGACACATGCTCTGGATTTCACTCTTCATTAAAAGGGGTAACAGCAATGCTTCTGTAATAATCTTCTGCAAGAGAACTGTAGTAAAAGGACAACTTCATAAAAATCAATGCATTATTCCTCTCAGTTCTAAATATTTCCTAAAAGGTTCAAGAGGGTTTGTTGACTGGTCAAATGTGAAACCACCAATGAATACTATAGCTTACACTCTTCTTTCACTGCTTTTTATTTAAATCTGAACACTTAAAATCTCCTGAATCTTGGGGGAAAAAACAAAAATCACCATTAAGCTTGTGCAAGAGTTCGTTATTTTTTATTATCACTGTTTATTTGTTTTAGCATAAAATGAAAACAAGGTATGATACCCAAATTTTTTATTGATTTCATGTGGGATTCATATGGAAATAAAAGGTTTGCATTCTTTATATATAAATATGTAACTCACTTCATAATTTGCAAGGAAACATGGAGCCAGGAGAGTTTGATAGAAGGGTGGCCAAGGGCTACAGAGAGTTGTGTTTCCTGCTCTAGGCCTGGCCTTGCTTTGTCCTGGTGAACCCCTAAAGCCTGCCTGGCTTTGCCTGTGGCCGTGCTGCAGGAGGGTGGCAGGCAGGGCCAGGCACAGCCCAGGCTGCCAGGGAAGCTCCCAGTGACGAGGAAAGCGCAAGGCCGAGCTCAGAAATCCATGCAGGGACAGAACCCCGAGTCGGACACGGCCCAGTGACCCTGGGGCAGGCTCTGTGGGGATGAGGCAGGGCCAGCGTCGAGCTGCAGAGTCCAGAGGAGAGGGATCATGGCAGTGCAGGCTGTGGCTGGGAAAAGGCGCCTCTCTGAGGAAGCCTGGGCAGGGACTGATGGAGCAGGGCCGAGGCCAAAGGGAGAGCTGGGCCGTGAGCAGGGCGTGCCTGGGGCAGGTGAGGCTGGGCAGGGCTGGGCTGTGCTGGTCACTCAGGCCCTGAGCAGCGCTGGCAGCTCTCCCGGCGAGGCCCCCGCTGAGAGCTGGAGCAGTGCAGAGGTCTCTTCCCTGCTGGTAATGGCTTGCGGGGACATTGGTGGTGTGACCTTGGAGGGATGCCGTGGAACTGCTGGACTCATCCAGCACCTGCTGGACGCATAGGTGCACTCTAAAGGGAAACTATTTAAATCCAGGTACCAGAAAATGTTTTGACAGTGCAAAAAGATACTTCTTCCTACAGTCCCTTTTAATTTTTTTTTCTTTTGTAAGAAATCAAGGCAGCTCTCAGTGGCTTTATGACCTTTTAAAATCTGCCCCAGTCTTGGAGCTGTGGCAGAAGTGATCTTCTGAAATACAATTCTGAGTGTATTATTGGAAAAACAAGGGTTACATAATCTGTCTAAAATCCTTTCTGAAATGGATTTTCTCAGAGTAGGTCAAATAATGCTAAGGAGTTTTATAAATGTATTTGAAACACAGCTGTTGTTGTTTTTTATTTTTTCAGTATCATCAGGAGGATGACTGATAAAAGTCTTTACTATCTTGTGGGAAATTATTAAGGTGATTAAAGTTAAAAGTGTGGTAGATAGAAATCCTGCACAGATGAGGTTGTTTTACTCAAACTCAATTGATTGTTATTTTAAAATTTAATTAAGGCTAGCAGTGATACTGGGACCTGTGTGAAAGCTCTCTGGAGGCCCAGGACAATTCCTGCTGCCCCTTTCCTGTGGTCTGGTGCCCCATTTGAGGGTAAGGAGTAGGGCTGGCACGTTAGTGAAGGGGAACTGGCACTGCTAAAGGGGATTTCTTTCTCTCTACCCTTGTCTTGTAGCTGTGACAAAAATTCAGGCTTCCACTTGCAGTTTTCCAAGTTTGCAGGAACTTGCCTTATTTTCCTGGACTGCTGCTCAGTTGTTTTCCGACAACTATCAGAGCCCTGAAGGAGGGGTTTTATTTTTAGTTTTTAATGGGTATGGAAAGCTTCTGAAATTGAACTCAAGAGTGAAGGACCTCAGGAAGAGGAAAAATGGCAGACTCCTTAAAACACAGACGGAGGTTTCTCAGGAATTTGTGCCAATTAAAACAAGACTGTGAAACAAAATATCTTTAATAATAGGACCAGAATAAAGTTGCAGCTTGTGAAAGTTCCTCATGTTTCACAATGTTAGGTTATGGCAGTTACTATGTATTAATGCAACAAATCAATGGCACCAAACTGAAAGTAATGGGTGTGTCAATTGTGAAAACCAAGGGGAGAGGATTCATTATCCAACTCCCTACTCCCTGCCTTGGACTTCAGAAATCCATGATTTTCACAGAGAAGATTTTTGCTGAAAAGGAGATAAAAACATGAAAAAACAAATACATAATGCGAAACATTCAGGTTTAAGTTTGCTTTGTAAATCCTTAGAGGGTAGTTAATCTGTAGTAAAATCTTGCAGCAGAGAGTGGAACAACCCTATACCTTCCCATTTGGTATTTCCTCTGTTATTTGATATGCAAGCCTAGTTCATAACATAATCATTTAAAACATAAGACTAGGGAGATTTTCTGGTTGACTTTACAGACGAAATTTGTTCCCAGCTCTGGTTTGCAAAGCAGAAAAGCAAACTAGATTGTCAAGTGAAAATTAGTTAGCAATAAGAGAAGTATCGCAGAGTATCTGCATAAGTTCTCTCTGCTTAATGTAGTTGAACACACTTGGAATGGGAACAGTCACAGAATTGATTTCAGCACAGTAGGTTTGCGTGGGAGCCACAGTGTGCAGCTCAGCTCACCTGGGAGTGGCCTGTCTGAAATGGGTGTAGTTTAGTTGTAGTTTATATGAACAGGAAAATGTTCACCACAAGCACAATTTACATTATTCTTGCATTTTCAAGATTTTGCCACTTTAGCTTGGAAAGGCCTCCTTAGCCATGAAATTGGTTTGCTGGGGAGGTAAATCTATTTTACGTACCTGCATGATGGTGGAAAATTTTGTTGTGCATCACCAGCAGAAAAGGTTCATTATGTTACTTCTAGGCATCATTTGAGAGATGCTTAATTACCTGATCTTGCAGATGGAGGAAGAAACCTGAATTTCTAGTTTTTCAAAAACTACTTTGTTAGAAAAATTGCTTCTAAAGAGTTGAATCACTTATTTAGTTTTCTAGGTGTTCCATTTCAGTAAAGCTTTGCTATTCTATTTGAACATCTTGTGAAAGAAATCAACTTGCTGATAGGAAAAGTGGTTTTCTATTCTGTATCTGTGAAATAAGTGTAACATGACTACATGTTTCACACAAATAACCAGTGTTCCTCCATGCAAGTGAGTAAAGAGCACTTTGAATTGTGTTTTCAGTCACTGATCTCACTCGAGAAGATGAGTGACTGTATTGGTTGGTCTTGTTGTTAATAGAGGTGTTGTCATGGCATCTGCTGATTTGCAGTTAACTATTGGAAGTGAACCCTGACACTGTTACCAATGGCGGCTAAATCAAGTTAATGGTCAACTTTGTGTCTCATTACCAGTCTTTTGACTCATTCTTAGTCAATAAATTTTTTTAAATGTTCTAATGCTGAGTTCTATTCATCCACAAGGAATGTGGTGATCATTTTGGCAGCAATACAGTTTCTCCTAATTACATTGTATGTTAAAAATAAAATCTGAAATAGGAATCAAATGCATCTTTTTCTTTCATATATTACATATTTATTTGTGGGTTTCTTTGCATGTGTAATATAATTGCTTTGTTTAAATTCCATTATATACATGTCTTTCAGTGAACTGCACATAGGTTTTTCTTTTATGTTAATGGTCTAGACACAGAATGCCAAATGCATTTTAACAGAAAACCAAAGGGAAGATCAAGAAATAATTAAGCAACAAAGGAACAGTCAAACACGAGACTTTATTTCCTTGGCATGTTTCTGGTTTTTAAATGTCAATAATTTGATGCTGCTTAGGACAGTGAAATACCAGAGACTTTCCTGCTTCAGTAGATGAAAGAGCAAACTCTAAGGGCATAAATGGAATTTATCCTGTGATTTGTTAATGACATGCATACTGTCTCTGAATAGGTGACATAAAAATCTGCATATCCCAATTTAGTAAGAGCTTTCAGAATTTAACAGTGTAACTTTGAGAATGGCAAACATTAGTTACTGGAAAGTCATATCATTAAAAAGCAGCATTGAATGGACATAAGCTTCTATGGCCACCTCTTCTAAAACCAGTTTAAAACTTACAGTTGAAACAGGCGGGGCAATAACTAGTGGTAGTTGCAGTTACTTTTTACTGAGGATCCACCTGAATCTTTTGACATGACCTGTCAAAAGAATTTATGTTTTTCTGCTTTACTGTGCTGTCAGACTCTGTCTGTTATATGGAAAAGTTCCAGTCACTTTGCTCCCAGTGCCACAGCCCTCAGAGTCTTGTCCTTTCAGCCAGTGTGAGATCCACCTGGCTGACAGCTTGAATGCTTGGAGGAGAAACTTGGAAAGCAAAACAAAGGCTGAAATAGGACTGCTGTCTGAAAAGCCTTTTATTGAAATTACCCATTCTCAGAGCTACTAATTAGTGTGAAAAGAGATGAATGAAATGAGAACTGGAAGAATTTGTGGACAGGCAGAAGAAAGGAAAAGTAAGAAAGCTAACAAAAAGCTGTAAACCAAGAGATTTCTTTCATAGCTAATCCTTTCATTTTTGACTGTAAAGGCGGTACTACTTGAAGTGTTTTCAGAAGTATGAAACTGTAAGACAATTTTGTAGAGCTGAATTACAAGTAAAAATAATTGACTTTGCATAAATGAATGAACTCCTGTGACTGTCACTTGTTCTCTTGTGCAGTCTGGAGGGCTCACAGGTGACCGTGTTGTGTCTCTTGCTCGCAGTGCTCCGCAGAGTGCGGGGATGGGATCCGCACGCGCTCCGTGGTTTGCATGACCAACCACGTCAGCAGTTTGCCTCTGGAGGGCTGTGGCAACAACAGACCCTTGGAAACAACTCCCTGTAATAATGGGCCCTGCGCTGGGAAAGTGGAGTGGTTTGCTGGAGGCTGGACACAGGTAAGCCAAGCACCAAATCTAACATGTCTGTTGCTTTTCTGCTGATATTTTACTTCTAAACTTGTATTTTGATGCAATAAAGATGTGTGGCATAAGGTTATTTCTTCATCTCTCTAGGGTATTTTTGTATTTTTTACTGAGTTGATGTTCAATACTTTTCAGCATTTGCTGGGTTTTTTTACTTTGATGAAAAAAAATATTTTGCTCTTCTTCTCCTCCTCTCTATCTTCATTTTTTACTTTTCACCTACTGACCTAGTGTATTTATGAAATGAATGGTGACAGAATGCTGCTCAGCATGTTCATGTAACCACTAAAGCAATGGATTTGCACTTCTTAAAGTAGAGCCTTTGTGGTCATGCATAAATGCAGGGAGATACATACCTATACAGATGTATGCATATAAAATTTCCCAAAGCTAAAGAAGGCAAAAAACAATGGCTAAATCTGAAAGTTAGCTTTGTTGTACTGAAAGTCATTACAATAGGCAAAAGAACAAATTTTGGTTAGTGGCCTCTGTACTGATGTGTAGCCCTGATTTAATGTTTTGGTTTCTAGGAATTCTTTTCCCAAGCGATTTTCTGTAAACAAGAGAAATATTTTTGTAACGATACCTATGTTTATCCATTCTTTCTCACAAGAGAGGTTTCTTGATGAACATCTGTTTTAACCAGTGTGATTGAAGAAGTTTGCCTTTGTTTCACCAATCAAATTGGTCTGTGTAAAATGGTATAAAAAAGAGGGACATCTCAAAAATAAAGAGTCACTTTACAGCCTTCTAATCAAGAGTCTGTGTCGTTGTTTAGTACACAACAGCGATACTGATGCTTTTTCCTCAAAGTAAATTCTTCGCTTCATCCACATCTAGTAGCCCTTCTTGTTCCAAGTGAACATTTCTGCTGTCAGGCACAAAGGCATTTCAGAAGCTGTTAACTCATGCCCAGGTATTTATGTCCCTCTGGCATAGCCTGGAGAGCCTTTGGGTCTGCTGGTGCCAGCACTTGGTGGAGCTGTGCTGTTACCTCCCTGCACTGCAGATCCCACAGTCCTTCCAGGAGATAAGGAGCTGGAAATTAAGCTGGTACAGCGGAGGGGGAGGTTACAGGGCTACTACTCTGCTAATGCTTTCGAGTGTAAGTAATAATTATTGTATATAAGGATATGTATAACAATAACAAATTCAGATTTAAAAATCTTTTTCTGCAGTTCTAATAACGGATGAAATCCAGGCCTTGTTCCTCAGACTGCTCCAGACAGTGAATAGGAACTCTGTATCCATTTTTGCTGTGCTGGAGAGGTGTTCAGTCAGAGCATCCTGACTGTTCTTTTAATTCACCTTATTTCTTTGCATTGCATTGAATTGAATTGTTTGATACACACAAGGGTAGAAAGTCTTTACTCATCTGAAAGCTGTGTCTGACAATATCAATTCTACCAACCAAGTCCTGTCTGGTCTGTCTGACATTTAATAGCAAAATGAGAGCAATGGGTAGGGCAGAGCAGGAGGCAGCACTGAGGGCTGGTCTTCCTCTGCCAGAGCTAAGGTGGGGTGTTCAGATGGTGCCTTTAGGAGGAACCATTAAAAGAGATGTTTTGTGTTAAAGAACGTGCAGTTACTGTACTTCCTGTAGAATTTATTTGGGTGCATTTATCTTAAGGTTCTTCATTCAGCTCAAGAGTTTTGTGGGAATCTGGTAAAGGGATTGTAAATGTAACTAAAAATATAAAGAAAATCCCCAGTGTTAGGAACATTTCATTGGTTTACGCTGGAAAAAGCCTTCTGAAAATCATAGTTCTTTATTCAGCATAGAAACCAATATGTTGCTGTAATGATCTTCTAAAGACCTTTTTACAAGTGCCAGAAACAGTATTGTGTGTGTACTTAACCTTTAAATGGGCAGTAGGAATCCAAGTGAGTCAAATTCGCTTTTCAGAACTGGAACCAACACTACATCACATAGATACTTGCAAACATGAAAATAACACCCTGGCAGATCAAGGCATTTTCTAAAAGCAGCACAGAATGTGAGGCTTTGTAAAGCTGCAAAACGGTGCTCTAACCTTATAACCCTCCAAAGTTCAGTGCAGCACATACGATCCTGCTTCAGCAAGAAACAGTAACCCTGTTTATGGAGAAAGTCAGTTACGCTTCTCTTTTGATTAGAAAAACAAATACCAGTTTCTTTTTGTAGCTACAGGTAAAACTACACTTGAAGATTTTTCCAGAAGTACACTTAGAGTCATATGTGTTCTTCATGAAGATAATTAGAAATATGTTTTGAGTCCGTGGTACCGTGTGATGTGGAGAAACGTTACTTCGTAAACAAGTCGAAGGACGTGAGAAAAATAACAGATTTTCCCACTTTTTTTTGTTCTCTGATACAGTGCTCTACTGAATGTGGTAGTGGAACTCAGCAGAGAGAAGTAATTTGTGTTAGGAAAACTGAAGGTAATTTTGATGTTTTGGACCCTTATGAATGTTCATATTTGGAAAAACCTCCCAGCCAGCAATCCTGCTACCTCAAGCCATGTGGATCTAAGTGGTTTCATACAGAATGGAGCACAGTAAGTCTATCATGTTTTCCTGTATCTGTACTTTGTTTGATACATCTTTTTCTGTTTTTATTGAAAGAGAACACTGTTTGCATACAACCACCCATCACGAAAGTGATTTAATTTTGCTCAGTAATGATAATAAAAAGAAAGCATACTCTTTTCCTGGTGGAACATAGAAAATTCAGGAAGTATCTTGACCAGAAAGAGACACTGCACGCTTATCTTTTTATCATTGATGTCTTCTTCATAGAGTCTTCCTGTTTTATATAGTTAGTTTGGCCCTTACAGTGAGACAATGTAGTGTGCTTAGAAATTCCTTTCAGATCTCTAGTTTCATTAAAATTAAGGAGCATTTAATAAAGAATGAGGGATGTGTTCATTTTTTAGTCTGTTATACCATAATATACCAAATTTACTGTAAACTCTTCACTGTAATACCTAGAACTTCACTGAGAGAAAATGTGTTGTACAATTTCATGTATCTTCAGTTTCCCCTGGAAGTGGACCAGCTACATTCACTACATTCACCTCTGTGCCACAAAATGCTTCAGTTTCATCTATCTTTCTATAGTTTCCTATATCTGGCATAGTTTATTACCAAAAAAAAACCCTCAAATTTTAGTACTAAATGCAAATCAGAAAGTCCATTGTCATCTTAGAAGGAGATTACATCGTATCGAATGCAGCAACTTGGACCCTTTATTGAGCTGTGAGTCAGATTGCCAGTGGCAGCTCTGCAGTGTGGATGCAGCTCAGAATGATTTGTGTGAAGTGTGATGTGAGTCTTGGTTCCATTCTAAGTGCTTAAGATCTCTGCAGACCTGAAGTCCTGATGGCTGGATGTGGATGTGGAATAATTACTGTATTCTGTACAGGCATGTAACAGGAGTAACTCTAGAAAAACCCATGTTCTATTACTCTTGCACATGGCTGCCCTTTCAATTGTGGGTAAAGGTTGTACTTAAAAATGAAAAAACAGTGAAAAAGTACAGTGTTGAGACTGCTTCGGTTAGTTTTTTACAATGTATGATTTTATGATCATGATAAGTTGTTTATGCAATGTTAGGAAAAGAAATAATTACGCCAAAAAAGCCAGAATGAAAATATTCTTACTAGTTTTGGGCTGTTAAGGTTTTAATCATAAATGACCTAGGTTTAATTAAGTTTTTGAGCATTAGGTCAAACTGGACAGCGAGCCAAATCTCAAAGACCTCACTCAGGCAAAATCCTTGGCCAGTGGGGATTTGCTTCAATATGGGCAGAAATGTGTAATAATTGGCTTTAAAAGTACCATAACAAGCAAGTAGAAAAGTCTCTGGCTTCATAACAGACCCTGGAGGAGCACAGAAATACTTCCTTTAGAAATTCAAAGAAACTTAAAATGCTTGGTAAAATCACTGTGCTGCAAGAAGTGAAAAATAATTGAGTGCCAGAAAAAGAAAAGGTAATTAAAATTATTCCTGCTTATATTTAAATGACAAAAGAGACAGTGGAGGGCAGGGCAGTCAAGTACTGAAGTTCAATGCAGTTAAGTTCTTAAAGCAGGAAACGTGAAAAGAATAGATTTGGGAGATACATCTAAATGAGCTGAGAACAACCAGACTAATTAAAGAAGCAGATGCTAAGCAATAAATTCAGAAAGGGAACTGTTCCAGCTTGATTTCAGTTGCACAGCATCCACTATGTTTATTTGTCCAGTTGTTGCTCCTTTGGTCAAAAATGTTTGGGAATCTTTAACAAAATTTTACCTGATATTAAGGGCTTTGGAGGTAGAAAATAAAAACCAATAGGGTGAAGGCTGCAGTGATACCTGGGTCTGGCATCAAGGTTCCCTTGTTTGCTTTCTGTAATTACACATCTGCTATGGTCTGCATGAACTTCAGCTTAATTGTTTCAGTGTTCCAAGTCCTGTGAAGGAGGATTTCGGGTTCGGGAGGTGCGATGTCTGTCGGATGACATGGCAGCCAGTACTCAGTGTGATCCACAGCTCAAACCTGAAGAGAAAGAACCATGTAATACACAGGATTGTGTCCCTGAAATAGGTAAGGCAGAGGAAACTCCTGTTTTAACTATGGAACTCCATCTAGTGGAGAAGTTACTTTATAAAGCCTCTTGCAGAGGCTTTAATAGTATATTTTCTTTATTGAGTTCAGAGTTTTATTTTTACACAAAATACAGCTCTTTTCTGTGCTTTGAAAGTACGTTTCCAGTAAAAATGTTTTCCTTGTAATGTGTAAGAAACTGGCTTTTTCTTGAAGTTGCTGAGAATGTGAGAGATCTGCTTCTGTGAAAATGGTACATACAGGGTGTTTTTGTGCAGCCTCCTTGCATTCTCCAAGGTTTCTCTTGGAAGAGTATTTAAAACAAAAAAAAAGGATCATTACATACTGTATTTGGAAACAGGTTCTATAAGAACCAACAAAATTAAACTAAGGTATTAAGTGCAATGAAGCAATTTCCTTTTGTATATAGTTAATACAGGGATGCACTTAATTTGCATTGCAGTTAGTCATTCCTCTCATACAGATTTGATTTTTACAGTAATGAGAGTGGCTAGGAAGAGAAAGATGCAAGAATTTAGAGACAGTTTTAACTCTGAATGGTCTTCAACAACTTTCAGTTGAGAATTATTCAACTGAATTTAATATAACATTAAAAACCTGAGAACTTGGGGATAGCTACATTTCTTCCATGCTTTATGGATCTTTATATGAAATCCTAAATAATCTAACTTATTTGCTTAGATAAGCTGTTTTGACCTGACAATGAATGTTTAAACACAGGTCCAAGGGGTTTTACATGGTAAAAGGAAGGGAATTGGTTATTTTTGCTCTAGTACTGTTTTCTTCAGTTTCTTCTCTCTCCCTTTCTCTCCGCAGATGAGAACTGCAAGGACAAGTACTACAACTGCAATGTGGTGGTTCAGGCCCGGCTCTGTGTGTACACCTACTACAAAACAGCCTGCTGTGCCTCCTGTACCCGCGTGGCAAACAGACAGCCGGGCTTCCTGGGGCGCAGATAACAAATCCTGCTCTGCTCACAGCACCAAGGGCACTCTTCACATGGAGCTGCAGCAGCGCTGCTTTGACTGCAGCACTGGGAGCTGCTTAGAGATGGGGTTTATATTGCTGAGTGCATCAAGACTATGGTTAAATCTCACACCCTTTCAGTTACAGTTATTGTGCAGTTATCTCTCTTAGGATGTTTGTTGTAAAATCATGATTTTTTTAAAGCGTTCATTTTTAATGATACTGTTATTTGCACCTGTTCGTCAGATAATTATTAAAGGAAAGTACTGGCCTTAAGATTGTGAAATTAATGAAAACTAAAATCAGTTGCAGGCAATTACTGGAGATAATTGACCAGTATGGATGCAGCTGCTCCATTATTTTCTGAGTGCTTACTTTTATTTGGTATTTTGGACTGCCTTAAGTTGGAGGACTAAATCAATGAAACGTGCATGAGAAAAATTACTTCCCAAAGAACAAGACCCTTGAAAAACATTTATCATCAGTTTCCTAGCACTCTAACATATATTTTAACTACTTCAGTCCATTAATAATAAATCAGAGTCACTGTTAAGCTTTCTCAGTTGTCCTTTTAACTGATGTCCTGTCCTTAGGCAGCAAATATATACACACTTGACTGCCAGAAGGTGCCTTTATATTTAATTCATAAACTCGTGAAGATAACTTCTATAATTTTGTATGGATTTTAAAATACGTTCCCTACCAGAGTGACACTAGTGTCTGGCTCTTTAAGTCTTTACAGCTGCAGCTGTCAGTGAGACAGGTTAACCAGAAGGGTGAAGAGCCTTTGCTGGTATAAAAAGTGATTGTTTCCATTGGTGAGGTCTCTTTTCTGTAGGGGACTTATTTCAGAACTGGGATCTTGCCTAATTCTTGTCTCTGCACTATTGTTTAACAACTGCCAAACCAAAGTACTTTGTTCAGACCTAGTCTGGATATGTCACCAGTTTCTGAAACAACCACCAAAGGACAGAGGCCTGTGTGCCTTATAGCAGTCTGCTACTCTTGGTATCAGGCAGCAGTATGAGTCTAGTAGCTGAGTATCTGTAAAAAGGGGATCTTAGCTATTGACATTCTTCAGGTTTTGATCAATTATTACAACATACTTGTCTTTTTTTGCTCAATGTTTCATTGCACAGATCTATTCATACCACTCCTTTTTTATTACTCAAGAATGGCTGCAGACTTAAAGCTGAATTTAAGTGGTGATTTTTCATTTCTGCAATTACTGTACTCAGCCTTGAGACTTGCTAAAAGCAAATAGTATACTATGCAGTGCAGATGAGGTGTTGCATTATCTGCATGTTCTCTAGCCTTTATTTGAGGGGTCTTTCAAATGTGTAAATAAGGCTGAGGGGAAAAAAAAAACCACCTCTGCTTATTCAGCTGTTTATTACAGCATATTGCTTGTAAATTAGTGATGCCCATCTATGCATCTGTTCCTAAGGTGCCTGATGTCTGATTTGTAAAACAGATGTAATAATCTATGTTCAGTCACCCCCTGAAGTGTGGTTAAGGTATCCTGCCACTGATGCAGAGCCATGTTTGAGCCTTGTTGTGTATCCTTTTCTTCTCCCTGCTTTGGCGGAAAGGAATTCTGGGAGGGGAAGATTGCTGGATGTGGAACCAGTCACATCGGTTTGTGTGCTGGGAGCACAAGAAGGTGGAATTCCTGTAGTCTGAAAGCTGCCTTGCATTGGGATTAACTTTTGAATGTTTTGCTTTGGTCACTCTTGAAAAACATATTTTGGACATGATGAACTACTACTGTTTGGCTACATGAAATGAAGAAGTGTTTCCCCTAAAATTTGGAGGTACTCTTCGTGACTGTAAATTGTTGTATGTCAGCCAGAAATATCATTGGCTGTTTCTGGACACTTTGACTTGAGCTTTTTCGCTGTAAATAGTAGACATAAAGTTGTTAGAAACAGAAACTCTAATTAGGAAACTTCTAATTCAGATTCATGAATCTTTCACAGTCCTCCTGTTCCCCTGTATTACGAAGATTTATCCACAAAGATAACTTACAGATTTGTTATCATATTATGTTCCTTAGATTCTTGACCAAAGAATGATATGGATAAAGTGCAGTGTAAATAGCTCTGGAGTCCAGTACTTCTGAATACAGATTTTCATCTGTGAATCTCATTGCAGCTAATCTTGACATACATTGTATAATTTTTGCTGTTGTCTCTTTTGTCCCAAGGAAGTGTTTCCTGTCAGCTGGAGGGAAATACCTGTTCCATAAAAAGGCTTCCTGAAAATCCCAGGGCAAACGAGATGCAGAGGGAATCTGGTTTGCAGTCAGAACAAATTCTTCGTACACATGCTTTGGCTGTGAAACCATCAGTGACTCAGCACACAGACAGATCCTCCTATTTTATAAAATCTGTTACTTTGCTCTGGAATGTATGGCCATTAGCTTATTTTACAAAGATGATCATCTTGTAGGCTCTGTTAAGCTGCCACTAATGTAAACAGTGTTTGTGACAGCTGTCAAAAAATATATACATACACGTAGCAGTATAACCCTGTATTACATCTAATGTATATAGCTTTGTGAATTGAATGTAGTGAGCTGTGGTTATACAAATTGTACTTTTTTTAAGTAAAGAGACATTTTTCAGCTGTACCAGATAAAACAAAAAAATACTGTTTTACCTAATTAAATATCTAATGGTAAGGAAAGTGCCAGAATGCTGCTGAACCCAATAATTTATCACCTCTTCCCATGTGTCAGCATTATTAAAATAGTTGTTCCTGCAAAATGAACTAATGAGCCCTTTTCATCAGCACTTTGATATACTAATATTGTCTGCACAAGTGCTGTGCTAAGATTTCACCGTCTCACAAAACATGATTTTGAAATTGTGCCTGTAGCAAGTGTTTGTTCTAATGGAGCAGTGCTGCAACTTAGGATGATGCCTGCAGAGGATCTGACTTTATTTTCTGAAAGTCAAAGGTGGCCTTAATGAGTGTAGTCAACCTAGAGCAGATATGAAACCAGTATGAGTAAGAAATTATGCACATTATCAATTGCAAATATCAGTTATACAGACTAATGATTTTTAATGTTTTAATTTCTTTTGCTGACATTTTAACGTCAGTCAAAAACATGCAGAGTAGTGGAAAAAAATGCTTCCTTGCCTTGAAGATGCCTTATGCAATCTAGGAAGACCAGAGCAAGTTAGATACTTTATTGAAAGAGTCCAGCTGCTTATTGGGGTAAAGTCTGCATACAACTTTCATGTCTTACAGATATGCATCTGGCCAAAATCAGCTTCATCCAGAGCAGGCTCTGTGTCTCAAAGCACTTTCCATTTGGAATGGAGGATTCCTGGTGCAGTTTATCAGCTTACCAAGGGGCTGTCAGGGTTTGCTAGCTCCTGTGCAATGTCATCTTCAAGCATTTGTAGGTAGAACTCCTTGTGTACACCAACTGCGTGCCAAATTGGAGAGACTGAATTCATGGAGTCCTCCCTTCCTCTCCCAGAAGATGGTGTGGAAGCATGAGGGTTGCTTCTGTGGGGGTGACCCTGTGAATGTGTCTGACTTGGCCAGCAGTGAGACAGTGTTTGCTTTGGTGTCTGTGACCTTCGGCCCCCAGGGCTCTGACTAGGAAAGGGCTTGTCAGGAGGCAGAGCAGTGCTGGGGAGGGCAGCACAGGACACCTGGGTGTGCTGCGGGCCTTGAAGCCCACCTGTACTGGATGGCCATGGGCTCAGTGCAGGACCACCTGAGAATCCTGCACTGGGAACTGCTGTCTTCCTCATTACACACAGAAACTTTTCCTGCTTTCTCACAGTACTTCAGCAAATGGAGAACTTTGTGTATGAATAAAGCAGTGTTTGATGTTATTGCTTAGATCCCACTTTTATGGCAATATGGTGCAGTCTTGTATCAGTCATATAGTCTATATGTGATCACTGAGGGAGGAAGAAGGGAGGTGCTCAAACAGCCTATGGCTCATACAGGGCTCGTATAGGAGGTTTTGCCTCCTCTCTTTATAACCTGTACCACTGTAAGTAGTAAAATGTGCCTTTTAGGGCTTTGCTTTTCCCCATCCTCATCCTGACCTATGTCCCTTTTACACCAACACCAAGGCTTCTCCTCCTTATCCCACTTTCATCCCTTTGTCCTTTGGATGACAATATTAAATTTTGCCAGAATTACTGAAAATCCTGAACTGGCCTTTGATTTATAAGAATCTGTGTTAGAAATAAGCCCAGCTGTTAAGAGAACTGTATTTTTGCCAGCCTCTGGATTGTTGTGTCTGTCCATGTTGGCTAGTTTTAAATAGTAGTAAAGGACATACTGAATTAATTCCTGTGCAGTGACCCTGTGGTTGCACAGCTACTGAAGTCTGTAGTGGCCCTTTATTCTCATATGTAACATCTATTGCACAGAAGTAGTTATGGTCCTCACAGAGGAAAAGCCGTGTGTTTACCTGATTTTCTTGAGACTTAGTGTCTCTGACTCCTTAGGAGCTGTTCTGTGTATTGGGCAGATAATTCACGTGCATGCCTGTAATTGGAACAAAAACTCATGAAATTTTGAACACAAAAGTAAACTTCATGTATTTCTAAACTTACAGAATGTTTATGGGAGATTAAATTAGGCATTGTTTAGAAAACAGAGTAAAATAAATATTTCTAAATCAGAAATGAAAAATCATCCACTAAATATTTTCAATATATTTTAAAGCAAACTTGTAATCATTATAATGTTTCACTGTGGGCAAAATTTAGACTGGGGAAAAGGGAGAAAATTCCATGTAAGAGAAATCATAGCAGACCTGAATTTGATTCTTTGCTTCTCAGCTTTTGATAACCAGAAGTTCAGAGGAGTGGGAGTCCCCCGTTTTCTATATCCCCATGTACTGTAATTGGATACAGATAAGTACCATCATATCTGGAGAGGAGGGAAGCTTAATTCTGATGAATCACTGACCTTTCAGCCACAGTCACTGCTGCTTGTCCTGACCTGTATCTCCATACTGTGTTCGGGTCTCTTGAGACCAGTGGCCTTGGCAGGGGTTGGGTACATCGGAGCTGGTGAAGTCCCATCATAGTCACTCAGGATCTACAGAGAGGATCAGGAAGGACGGGAGACAAAAGAAACCCTAACTTTTTTTTAATGTGTATAAAATTGTCTACTTGACCCTCATAATTGATTTTGGCAGAAGGATATACTTTATTATAACTTATTTTGTTGTTATTTGTAAATACAAGATGTCTATGGGAAATATGTAATTCTGAGCTGTGTCTATGGAACAAGCCACTGCACCAAAATATGTCAAATATTTAGAATAGGCAGATTTTTTTTTTATTAAAAGGGACCTAATATGTATTTATTTACATATGCCATTCAAATTTTGTCCAGCTTTTTCATTATACTAACCCATCTTTTTAGGGAATTTTATAGCACCGGTATTACATATATATTTTTGTATATATGTCATACTGTAAATCCATAATACGATTTTCTAAACTTTCTGATTAGCCAGTTCCTTGAGTGAATTAAAGGGGGAGAGTATAGACAAATTGCTTTCTGACTCGTTCAGGAATATATATCCGTGGCAATGTACCTGAACCAGAACTGTACAGCATCATTTTCATATTGTATGCATTTTCTCTTTGATGAAAAAATGTTAACTATTTTTGTTTATGACTAATTTATTTTTTATTATTGTGAAAAATAAAGTAACTCAAGATGAATTTATGTGACGGGTTTGGGGGTTTTTTTTTGTTGATCCGCGCTTGAGTTTCGTGAGAATTCCTTATCCCTCCATCTTCGCGGCTCCCGGGGCCGGGGCCGTTCCTGAGGGCGCCGCCAGGGGGCGCCGCCAGGGGGCGCTTCCCGCCCCCGGGCTCTGAGGGGACGGCGCCGCCCGCGCCGGGGCCGGGCCGGGCCGGCATGGCGGTGTCCTCGCTGTGCCTCACGGCAGCCCCGCCGTGTCCTCGCTGTATCCTCACGGTGTCCCCTCGTTCGGGAGCAGATCAGTGAACGCAGGGCTGGCCCGAGCTCATGGGTACCGCGTGAGGGGAACCAGCACCTGTGTCCCTCTCTGGGGACGCAGATTTTAAGTATTTAATGGGGGGGGGGG